>SJYX01013183.1:228118-258647 GCA_006410675.1 Oreotragus oreotragus
TGCTGTGATTCGTGGGGTCGCAAAGAGTCGGACATGACTGAGTGACTGAACTGAACTGAATGCATAATGCATGCTGCTGCATAGCCAGTAAGTTGTGTCCAACTCTTTGCAACCCCATGGACTCTAGTCCGCCAGGCTCCTCTGTCCATGGGATTTCCCAGGTAAGAATAGTGGAGTGGGTCGCCATTTTCTTCTCTCGGGGATCTTCCCAACCCAGGAATGAAACCCGTGTTTCTGGCATGGCTTGCAGATTCTTTACCACTGAGCCACCTGAGAAGCCCCATACTGCAAAATACTCATGCAAAAAATGTTTGTATATTTTGCATAACTGTTTGCTGCTGCTAAGTCACTTCAGTCGTGTCCGACTCTGTGTGACCCCATAGACGGCAGCCCACCAGGCTACTCCGTCCATTGGATTTTCCAGGCAAGAGTACTGGGGTGGGGTGCCATTGTTTACTTTTAATGAAATTTAGAAATGATTCATCTACAAAGAGCAGGAAAAAGAGATTGTGGTCAGGAGACATCACAACAAATGGGATTTGTTGAGGTATTGCTCAACTTTCAACATTTTCTATGTGAAAGGTATTCATGTTAAACTTGATCAATTTAGTCTAGTTACTCAGCCAATGTCCTTAACTTCTCTAGGTCCCAATTTGCTCATATATGAAAGGGCAAAGAAGACTTACTGTTAAAGTTCATTAAAGTGCTAAGAACCCTTACATGTGTTCATATCTATGTTTTTAACTGATGTAAATGGAGTTAAAGTAGTAAGAATTTACAGTACTTCCTTAGAATAACATCCACTGGCAGCACAAAATTCTCCATCTGAACAGTTTCCATAGGTGTTGTTGGGTTAGCCTCAGCCATATTTCTCTTATGCTAAAACTTTGTCATTGTTACCATGAAGGTAATCCCAGTGCCCCTGCTGAGATTATGTCCTATCTCAGGAAAATGATCTTCAGTTATTTCTTTTGCTTATTATTTTTGATTTGTTGACCATAATGACTGAATTGAAAGAAAACCATTAGCTGGTCAGCAAAAATCTACTAAATATCCAGTGAGATATGCTTTAATATGGCTAATACCACCTAAAGAGATGTTACCCTATAGAAATAAGTGTGTACAAGTTAAAATTTTTGGTCAGTTAGCTCATGTTTTATAGTTATCAAACTATACCTACTCCAGTAGCCTAAATAGTTGGATCTTCAGTTTAATGGAATATAGGTGATATTAAATCCATGGTAACCAATGAAAGTCACCTAGTTCCAAAGCTAATGACTGCATGTTAAAATTGGTCAATCAAACCCAAATTGGTCACTGGAGTATTATATAATACTGATAACAAGTTTATCACTGAAGTGAACTTCAGAAAACATATCTCTGCACAACCAGTCTTTGGATCTAAAAAGCTTGTTTTACCTCTCACTTAAAATGTGTGTGTGTGTTTATAAGATGCCTCAATTTCCAAAAATGTAGATCACATTATTTAACCTGTATATATACCCAATAGAAAGAGAGACAGAGAGAGGAAGAAAGAAAGAAATACTCCCAATGCTCTCAGTTTACAACAAAAAGTAGAGCTTGTTATCCTTCTTCAGGGTGGCTGCCTTTGTGATTGACTTTTACCGACAGTCTGTGGCAAAAGCAGTAATTTGAACATTTTAACTTCAGGGCCTAAAATAATTAGGAGCTTTCACTTCCTGCCTCTTATAATCCAGGTGCTAGACTTTGAGAATCCAAAGAAATACAGAGACACTACACAGACAGTGTGTTAAAAAGCAGAGACATCACACTGCTGACAAAGGTCCATATAGTCAAAGCTATGGTTTTTCTAGTAGTCATGTATGGAAGTGAGAGTTGGACCATAAAGAAGGCTGAGTCCCTTGGACAGCAAGGACACCAAACCAGTCAATGATAAATGAAATCAACCTTGAATATCCATTGACAGAACGGATGCTGGAGCTAAAGCTCTGATAGTTTGGCCACCTGATGCAAAGAGCTGACTCACTGGAAAAGACCCTGATGCTGGAAAGATTGAGGGTAAGTGAAGAAGGGTAAAACAGAGGATGAGATGGTTGGATGGCATCACTCAATGGCCATGAGTTTGGGCAAACTCAGGGAGACAGTGAAGGATAGGGAAGCCTGGCATGCTGCAGTTGATGGGGTCTCAAAGAATCGGACACGACTTAGCAGCTGAACAACACCAACAACGTATGGAAGAAACCAAGGTGGTCTTGTCACAAAGCCAGGCTGACTTCTTAACCTGCAAAGGCCAACTGCCAGCCATGACTAAACCACCTTGGCCATTCTGCACTAACTTAAAATACCATTGTGGCATCACTGAATATTGAAAAGCCAAGAGAACATTTTACCTCTGTGTGAAAATACAAAGCTGGCTATTAGATAAAGAGAGTATAGAGTTTAGGGAAATGAAAACTGTGAAGAATGGCTAACTAATTAGCAAATCAAGGTATGTAAAAATAAGTACACATTCCTTCCCTGGCCTTCATGGCTAATGGCCTTAGGGAGCAAGCCACAAGTCCTCCAATAACAGCTTAGAAGACACTCCTCTTACTTAGCTTCTCTCCTGGGATTCCCAGGTGGCGCAGTGGTAAAGAATCTCCTTGAAAATGCAGGAGACACAAGAGACGTAGGTTCAACCTCTGGGTCAGGACGATCCCCTGAAGTAGGAAATGGCAACCCACTTCAGAATTCTTTCCTGGGAAATCCCAGTTTAGAAGAGAAATAATAGTTTAGAAGAGATTCCTCCCACTTAATTTCTATTCTAAACTATACTCATATTGACATATATGTGTAGTTGTAATATCCAAGAGTCAACAGTTATTAAATGCTTTTATATGACAGATACATTCCTAATAGTTTCGTATGTATTTGCTTATTTTATGCTTACAACATTCCTATATGGAAAATATTATCTGCATTTCTATGTATGAGGAAATAGGAGCACATGAAGGTTAAACAACTTATCCAAGGTAATACAGCCAATGAGTGACAGAGCCAGGTTTTCTGCTTCTTTAATTCATACTCTTATTCATTACATTTTGCAGTATGTTTGAAACTTTTTACTAGAATAATCTTGTATTTTTTTCTTCAAAATTTAAAAAAAACAGGTGAATCTGGGGAGGTATTCAGAATAAGTTACCAAAAGATTATGTCCAGCTTGAGTCCACTTAAAAGAAAACACAGACATATACACATGTAATTTTCATGCCTACATAACTAAGTTTTTGTTAGCTTTTTCTAAGATTATATTCTTTTAAATAACTTCTGACCATGAGAAATTTTTTTAGCTTGTTTATAAACATATACCTTATACTTTTGTTTTAAAAGCCAGTTTGTTAATGGCAGCTAAATTGCACATAAAGTTGGTTGAAAATGCAAAACACAACTGAATCAAAGACTTAGCTTCTGGTTTTGTCTAAGACCCTATGCTCAATAAATACATTGCTGGAGCTGAGGCTGGAGAAACGCTGTTCACGCTGACTATGCCATGCCTCATCTTACACTAGCACCTCTGGTTTTCTAAGCATTTGCAATATATTTAAGGAGATCAGTCCTGGGTGTTCATTGGAAGGACTGATGTTGAAGCTGAAACTCCAATACTTCACCCACCTGATGTGGAGAGCTGACTCATTTGATGCTGGGAAAAATTGAGAGCAGGAGGAGAAGGGGATGGTAGAGGATGAGATGGTTGGATGGCATCACCGACACAATGGACATGGGTTTGGGTGGACTCCGGGAGCTGGTGACGGACAGGGAGGCCTGGCGTGCTGCAGTTCACGGGGTCACAAAGAGTCGAACACGACCTAGCGACTGAACTGAACTGAACTGAGTACATTTAATATATTACGTTGGGAAAGAGAGGTTAGTTTTCTAAAAGTAAAAGGAAAGCACTCTCTTTAAAAGTATCACAGTACATAAGATAGAATGGTACAGTAAATAAAACCTGACTCTTCATAACATTAAACTTGTATTTAAATAATCATCATCCCAAGTTATATAAACTTGACCAAGTTTTATCACAATTTTGTCTTGGTTTCCACATTAACATCAGGATCAAATTTTCTGATAGTAATTGTATGAAATATAAAATTTAATTTTACCCACAAAATGAAATAGCAATTTACTTGTTGATTTCCTTTATGAAGACTTTAAGGGCAATAAATGTACTTTTCTTGAAGGACTTTTTATTTGTCATTATATTGTTAGGTGATTATCTATATGAAATAGTAGTTCTAAATTCAAATAATATTAAAAAAAAAAAAAAAACCCTCTATTTGTCCAAACACCTTGGTGCTTACATTATTTCCCTAAGGCAAGAGAAGTTCTTTACTGAAATATAAACAGTCAGCAGATTTTAGTAATATATTGTGAATCCAAGAAAAAAATTGGATTAAAAGGCCTTAAGGCAGTTTTAATTAAACAGAGCAGGGATACCTTCATAAANAAAAAAAAAAAAACAACCCTCTATTTGTCCAAACACCTTGGTGCTTACATTATTTCCCTAAGGCAAGAGAAGTTCTTTACTGAAATATAAACAGTCAGCAGATTTTAGTAATATATTGTGAATCCAAGAAAAAAATTGGATTAAAAGGCCTTAAGGCAGTTTTAATTAAACAGAGCAGGGATACCTTCATAAACTGAAAGTCAGAGTTATGCTTTCCTTCAACTTCTTCTTCATCTAGGAGAGACTTCATTTTAAGAAGATAAAATAATTCCAGAGATATAAAATACCAGCAGCATCCAACCTAGGGAGCCCTCTCCAGGAAGGCAGAACTTTATGTATAGTTGATCATGACCCTTTTCAAAAGCAGAAAAAACATTACTGTTCTTTCCATAACCTTAGATGATAGAGTGAAGAGAAATCAATCAGCTGTTGGCAGGACTTAGGCAATGCTGAAGAGCCCAGGTTTAGGTATACTACTACTACTAAGTCACGTCAGTTGTGTCTGACTCTGCGGGACCCCATAGACAGCAGCCCACCAGGCTCCCCTGTCCCTGGGATTCTCCAGGTACGAACACTGGAGTGGGTTGCCATTTCCTTCTCCAATGCATGAAAGTGAAAAGTGAAAGTGAAGCCTCTCAGTCGTGTCTGACTCTTCATGACCCCATGGACTGCAGCCTACCAGGCTCCTCCACCCATAGGATTTCCCAGGCAAGAGTACTGGAGTGGGCCGCCAGTGCCAACTTACCAAAACCTCTAAGAGGTAAAGTCCCAGAAGATTACATGCGTGCATGATACAGTCAGCCTAGTAGGTAACTATCCCATATCTCCACCAGGCGGAAGCAAGATGCTCTATTTCTATAGTCTGATCAAAAAAAAAAAAAAAAGTTAAAGAGTGAGGGTAGGAAGAGTGATTTTTTTTTTCCCTTTTGTTTAAATAGGTCCAGTGACTAGAAGACTCCCATTCACTAAGACAGCCCACAATAAAATAGGACACCTCTGTTATTTCAAGGGTGCTTCTTTATTCTGTGTATAGGCATCTAGTTAAGGCTATGGTTTTTCCAGTGGTCACGTATGGATGTGAGAGTTGAACTATAAAGAAAGCTGAGTGCAGAATTAATGCTTTTGAACTGTGGTGTTGGAGAAGACTCTTGAGAGTCCCTTGGACGGCAAGGAGATCCAACCAGTGCGTCCTAAAGAAAATCAGCCCTGAATGTTCATAGGAAGGACTGACGTTGAAGCTGAAACTCCAAAACTTTGGCCACCTCATGCAAAGAATTGACTCATTTGAGTCATTTCTAATGGTGGGAAAGATTGAAGGCCAGAGAAGAAGGGGATGACAGGGGATGAGATGGTTAGATGGCATCACAAACCCGATGGACATGAGTTTAAATAAGTTCTGGGAGTTGGTGATGGACAGGGAGGCCTGGCGTGCTACAGTCCATGGGGTTGCAAAGATTCAGACACGACTGAGTGACTGAACTGAACTATTCCTTATCTGGTTATGGTAATAGAGAAATGTGGCCAGAGATTGGTTGTCTGGCAATGCTCAGTAGAAGTACTTCTGCATGCAAATACACAGGCTTGACTAACTTTCTCATTGGGTGGCAAGAAAAATTTTGACTTTAAAAACAGAAAAAACTTGAGTTCAAGCCATAAGCTTTTCCTCAATCCTTTGAATTTATTTTTCATTTTTATAAAATGTTATAGGATTACCTCCAAGGGTTGTTATAAATAAGTCTCTGGCTTAATAGAAGGCTACATGAAGCCCACATAGAAGGCATCCTAGAATATCTGGTTCTGGTGGCCAGGCAGGATTGACTAAAAAGAAGGTAATAGATAAAAAGATATTACATACAAATGTAAATGGGGGGAGAAGCCTGGATTAGTTATACTCAAATCAGAGAAAATAGACTTTAAAATAGAAGGTAATAAAATACAAAGGGCATTGCATAAAGATAAAGGGGTCTATCCAGAAAGAAGATTTAATGCATATAAATAAAAGTTATCCAAACTGCAAAAGAAGAAATAAATTGTCACTCTCTGAGGATGGCATAATAATATATATAGAAAACCCTAAGACTCCACCAAAAAATTGGTAGAAATAATAAGAGAATGTAGCAAAACTGCAGGATACAAAATCTATATATACAGAAATCTGTTGGCATTTCTATACAATAATAACAAACTCTGAGAAGAAGAAGTTATGAAATCAATCCCATTTTCAATTGTATAATAAAGTATAAAATACTTGGGAATAAATTTAAATAGGGAAATGAAACACCTGTCCACTGAAAACTGTAAGTCATTGATAGAAAAAAATTAAAGGAGGCACAAATAAAGGGGATGATATTCTATGTTCATGGACTGAGATAATAAATCGTATTAAAATATCCAAAGCAATCTATAAATCAAACCTCTAATGTTGTGACCCGCAAAACTAGAATGAATAATTTAAAAATTTTATGAAACTACAAAAGAACCTACTGTAGGAATCTCATACATGTCTCCGATTCCTATATAGATCTTTGTCTTCAGATTCCTACCATTTGGAAAGAATCTACCACATAACTTCTAACTTCGCTCTATGAATCTACCTTATCTTCTTAAGTGTTAGTTGTCAGTCATGTCTGACTCTTTGTGACCCTATGGACTGTAGCCCGCCCGGCTCCTCTATTCATGGAATTTTCCAGGCAAGAATACTGGAGAGGGTTGCCATTTCCTTCTCCAGGGATTTTCCCAACCCAGGGATCCAACCTGGGTCTCCTGCATTGCAGGCAGATTCTTTACTATCTGGGCCACCAGAGAAGCCTGCCATGCACTCAGTAGAATTGGCTTCCTTCTAGGACCCACTCTCATTTCTTGAAAGCCTAAGTTATTCATTAAAGTATGCACTCCACAGGGGTCACCAAGACAGTGTATGTTGGCCTTTGGCATTCCTAGACCCACAGGATAGCCCAGGGTTGTAAGGCTGCTTAGACACCGCGAGACTTGGAGAGCATCCAGAGCAGGCATGAACATGCCAAGTCTGTTCTTTTGGCAGGTATGAGCTGCACACAATTTTGTTTTTTTTCATGTCCAGTTGGTAACCCACTTGATCTCTTACACACATACACACACTTACACATAAAGACATCACCTCTCAAAGACATGCAGAGAATAGCATATAAATATGCTTTATGGAAAACATTTTCCTAAAATTCTGCCAAGTATGTAAGATCGTCTGCATCACAATGAAGTTAGTATTTCATATAATTGTTTAGATTCCTAGCATTGTGCATTTCTCTCACTCTTACCCCCAATTCTCAAATTGCACACTGGTGCCAGAATTAAGAAATAATCCTGGGTCAAATACTGCCTGGTGGTTTCTACTTTAGCTGTGAATATCCTAAGCTAAGGGCTTCCCTGGTGGCTCAACAGTAATCCACCTGCAGTGCCGAAGCCACAGGAGATGAGAGTTTGATCCCTGCATTGGACATGGCAACCCATTCTGGTATTCTTGCTTGGAGAATCCCATGGACAGAGGAGACTAGACAGATAGTGTTCATAGCATCCCAAAGAGTCAGACATGACTGAAGCGACTGAGCATGCACGCAGGCATACTAAACTGAAGTTTTTTGAATGCCAGGTAAGAACTCCAGTTGCTCGATAAGATGTATTCTGAAAGTTTCTGCAGGTGGTTGGGAAGGGTGGTTTGGAGAAGGAAACGTATCCTCTTTAGTTAATTGATGTTATTGCTATTACTGTTTTTCATTGTGGTTCTCACCATGGTTAATCATAAAATCAGTACATTTTTCATTTAGTTTTATCAATAAATTTATTGTAAATTTTATGCAATAATTTATATATCCTTGCATTTTTTCTTTTTATGTATTTTTTAAATATATGAATATGCCTAGAAATCTGTATATGATGCTAACTGAATGAGAGTCAAGAGATTTACATTCTAATTACTTGGCTTGGTATGTCACAGAGGAATAAATATTCTGATAATCCCCATGCATGCAGGCATTAAATATGGTAATGACACAGAGGGAGAAAATAAGAGAAGCAAAAAAAGGTCGATAGAGGGAGATAGAGAGACTAACATGTGAAGATTTGATAGGAAAAGATGAGGCATTCTTTCTCAGTCAGGCCAAGACCTTGTATCAGTTTTAAGTCAAATTGCTATCAAGAGAGAATCTGTTCACCCAAAGCCAAACCATTGAAAACCAAATGGATTAGACTGGGTGAATGCCATTTTTACTTGAACACAAGTGATATTATCCAGGCTTGTGCATTTCAGGTATGCTACTAAAAATACTGTGGCAAGAGAAGCAAGAACTCAAAAATTAGACTCTGCTTTTAGAAACTGGCAACTAATCATCCCTTCTTTTGAAAAGTAATGTTTTCTCCTACATAAAATGTACTTTATTGCAATTTGCAAAACAGCCATCCCTTTAAATTAAATCATTGTTTATCAGGGGCAAGTTAATTGAAAAACATGTTTTTCTAACTAAATGGAAGCCTGCATCATGCAGGCAATAAACATTCTTACTTGAAAGGAATTCTTGCTCCTTCCTCTAAGACTGCCATGGGAATAAAATAGAAAAAGAAAAAGAGAGAGAGAAAGCCCCACACAGCCCTGAAGTTGTGTCTGGCTTAGGAGCCAAACGGGATTTTGAAGTCCTAGAGTTTTCTATTCACTTCTAAATCTAACACCCACAAATTTCCCTTTTGGCAAATTGTGTTCCCCCAACCCAAGTACAAGCCATTTTTGAGGAATTCTAAGTCAGTGGCTCCGTGTTAACAGCCACAGCTAATCCTGCTTCACTGGACTTTGGCAGGAGTTTATTTATAGTTTCTGGATGTTCATTCAGTGTAGAATGAAAGCGAAAGGAAACAGCTGGTCTACATCACCAGCTGAAATGTAGAATGGAATTATTTTCAAATGTAAACTATCTGTGGATCAGGACTCAGGGGAAGACAGCCTGTTTGTCTCAGTACTTAATTTTCAGTCGTGTCCGATCCTGCAGCACCATGGACTGGAGCCCACCAGGCTCCTCTGTCCACGGGATTCTCCAGGCAAGAATACTGGAGTAGGCTGCCATTTCCTTCTCTGGGGAATCTTCCCGACCCAAGGATCGAACCCAGGTGTCTCACATTGCAGGTGGACTCTTCCGTCTGAGCCATCAAGGAAGTCCTTTTTGTCACAGGCCTATTGCTAAAAAGGTCACTGTTTTTTTTCATTCTTTGAAAATACAATAGTTTTTCCTCAGCTTGTGCTTAAACTCACCTTGTGCTTGAAGACAAGGAAATGAATTTATGCTGCTGCTGCTGCTGCTACTGCTAAGTCGCTTCAATCGTGTCCGACTCTGTGCGACCCCATAGACAGCAGCCCACCAGGCTCCTCTGTCTCTGGGATTCTCCAGGCAAGAACACTGGAGTGGGTTGCCATTTCCTTCTCCAATGCACGAAAGTGAAAAGCGAAAGTGAAGTCGCTCAGTCGTGCCAGACTCTTAGCAACCCCACGACTGCAGCCTATCAGGCTCCTCTGTCCATGGGATTTTCCAGGCAAGAGTGCTGGAGTGGGCTGCCATTGCTAGTTGCTACAAATTTATGCTCTAGTGTCAATGGATTACAAGGTCTATTGTGGAAGAATACTAACAGTATTAGGTTTGAGAAGAGAATTACATCTGAGGGAAGTAAGAAGGCAAAAGGAAATCAGAAGATGGAACTAAGAAATAAATGAAAAGCAATATTAGAGGGGAGCCTCGGAAGCCCAGGAGCTGAACTGAGAAAATTTGCTCAAAATGAAAGATTTGCAGTCCATTATGGGCCAAGGCAGTGGATCTAATCAAAGTATACTGTAATAGGTGACCTTCAAAAGACCAGGAACCAACTGGATTGCTTTGCTATTTGAAATACAATATTCCTTACTTGTTTGACATTTTCTTCCTCTCTTCTTTACCTGGTGAAATCTTTCTTATTCTTTTAGAACTAGCTCAAATGTTCCTCCATGAAACATTCCTAAGCCCCCGAAGTGAACTCAAATTTCCAATTAACATGTTCTTGCACAGGTGCTAAGTCACTTCAGTCATGTCTGACTCTGTGATCCTATGGACTGTAGCTTGCCAGGCTCCTCTGTTCACGGAGTTCTCCAATAGGAATACTGGAGTGGTTGCCATTACCCACTCCAGGGGATCATCCCCACCCAGGGATTAAACCTGCATCTCTTACATCTCCTGCATTAGATTGACAGGCGTGTTCTTTACCACTAGCACACACTGGGAAGCCCAGATTAATACGTGACCACCTTATAATATTAATTTAAAAGACCATTTATCACATCTTATTTCCATTGTTTATGTCTAAAGAAAATGACCTTCTAACATGTGAGGGTGTTTTTTTTTTTTTTTTTAAATCTTGGATTGTTTGTTGACTACTATATACTTTGCACATGGTAGATGAATAAGACATGCTCTATCTGGTACCTGAGCAATTATGGGCAGTGAGAATTGGGCTTGGTCCCAAACTCCCTATCCTATCCCTATGGATCAGTTGAATTGAGAATTGTTAAATCCACAGTCTTACAGAAAGATACATACATACAAATATATGTATATATTTGGATAGTGCAGAGAGCACAGCAAATAGGGGCACCAACTCCATACCCCTTCAGGCAGGACACTTACATTCTGGAAATTTCATGCAGAATGAATATAGTTGATGACAGAATATCAGTGCTTTCTCCTGGACTACATACTACCAGATCCCCATTTTTAGTTGTATATTTAAATGAAGAGCTTAAGAATTCAATTGGATCTCAAAGCATCATCCTTATGACATAATGAAGTTAGAGTTTATTTCCTTCTTGTTCTTGCTATTCGTATACTATACAGACATGATTTTAACTGATGTATTTCTTCAAATATTTTAGGTTACAGGAAGAGATTAATTATCACTGGCTTTTTTATTGAAACAGCATTCTAATTTTTATGGGTTTGTTTGCCTAACTGATCTTATGAAACAAAATTTCAGTTCAGTTCAGTTCAGCTGTTCAGTCGTGTCCAACTCTTTGTGACCCCATGGACTGCAACACGCGAGGTATCCCTGTCCATCACCAACTCCCGGAGTCTACCCAAATTCATGTCCATTGAGTTGGTCATCCAATCATCTCATCCTCTGTCGTCCCCTTCTCCTCCCACCTTCAATCTTTCCCAGCATCAGGGTCTTTTCAAATGAGTCAGGTCTTCGCATCAGGTGGCCAAAGTATTGGAGTTTCAGCCGCTGCTTGCTGCTCCAGCACTGCGCAGCCTGAAACAAAACTTAGGACCAAAGGAATTAAAACCCTCCCGGAGTCAGCATAGATATCTCAGGAATTCTATCTTAGAAATAGAATTTTCTCTCAAACAATATTTATTGTATTTCCTTTACCCAAGAATGGGAAATCACAAATGTATTTTTTAAGTTTTCCTACAATGCATAAATATATAGCACAAATATAAAATTCAGCATGAGAAAGGACATAAGGAATTCAGGTTAGTAGTCATAGCTGAGGGAGAACAGAAAGAACTATAATCAAAGTTGAGTACAGGTGTGCTGCTGCTGTTGCTGCTAAGTCGCTTCAGTCGTGTCTGACTCTTTGCAGCCCCATAGACGGCAGCCCATGAGGCTCCCCCGTCCCTGGGATTCTCCAGGCAAGAACACTGGAGTGGGTTGCCATTTCCTTCTCCAATGCACGAAAGTGAAAAGTGAAAGTGAAGTCGCTCAGTCGTGTCTGACTCTTAGCGACCCCATGGACTGTAGCCTACCAGGCTCCTCTGTCCATGGGATTTTCCAGGCAAGAGTGCTGGAGTGGGGTGCCATCGCCTTCTCCAGAATACAGGTGTTGTCACAAGTATATTTGCAATTTTGTTCTTTTAATAAAGATCTAGCAAATATTAGTACTTGTTAAGCTAAGTGGCTGGGTCACAGATATGACCATATTACTATCAATTCTTATCCAAATGTGTAAAATATTTAACCACAAAAAATAACATTTTCACTTAATTATAAAAGAAATAATTTTTTTAAAATTAATTTCCTGGGCAGTGAATTGTGGCTGGCAATATTTGTCTACGCAATGGCCATCTTCTTTCTGTCTAACAGATCTCTAATATTTCTTTTTTACTCTCCTTTGAGCAGCCTCATCCTTCAAGTGGTCTGGACCTCTGCCCGTCTGTACAAAATGAAACATCATCTTCTTGCTAATAACTGTTTTAGGCAAAGGTGATAATGAAGTTTGGACCAATGAAGGGGCATCAGAGGGAATTTGGGGAAAGTTTTCTAGATTTTAAATACAGTCAGACTTCTGGGTTTTCCTGTCTACATGTGATTCCTGCAACTGCAGCTGTCATCCTGCTACTTGCAGACCCCAGCTTTAGTGATAAGTGAACACATGGAGGAAGGCAGAAAGATGGAGAATTAATTACAGGATTAACTAATCATGTAACTCTTGTCTTTACAGTTCTTGTAATGTGAAATAGCAAATATTCTTAAAGCTATTTTTTCATTGAAACAGCTAAAAAACCTGCTAATTGATATGTACTTCTTGTGTGGATTGTCTACTTAGGATAAATGCTCAAAGGTAATTACTCTTGATTGCTCTTGAAATATATTCTAAATTCATTTCCAGTATAATAACTTTAAAATTAACAACATAGGAAAATGCAAAGACTATGAAAAATAATGACCATAATAATAATTTTTGTGAGTAACAAACGATGTTAAAAATTGAGCTATTGATCTTGTATCCAAAAAAAAGTATCACTAATGGAAACAAACTCACAATATTGTCTAAAATTCCAAGGATACTGTGGTCTCCCATAGTTAGTTCATTGTCTATGAATTTTAAGTTACAAATCCCTGATAACAGTTTTAAATAACATAAAATATTCACAACAGTTACTTCCTCTAATGTATGCTGATTTTTAAGAAAAATTTATGTCAATTCATATCTTATTTACAAATATCTTTTCTATCCCAGCAAAAGTTAGGTCTTTGAAGTTAATGTAATGCCACCTCCTTCTTCAAAATCAAAACCACTTCCTCTGCACTGTTTTTTTTAAACGTCTTTGAATTTTCCAGTCAAAAACCACTAATATGGCTACTGCTGTTACGCTTCTATTTTTATCTCTTTAAGTTGAAGAATGTGGTTCTAGAATTGTTGGCAAACACCAGGAATTTTTAATTATCTTTAGCAAATTGTTGTGAACAGAGCAGATAAAAGAGCTGGTTGTCAGAGCTATTAATGCTGATTAAAGTAGGCTGTGTGGGCCCATAGAGCAAGTTTGTTTGTTTTGAAGCATTCAGGCTGTAAGGAATCCAGGCCATCCTTTCTCATTTCCATGGCAATACCTAGGTTTTCTGTGTATATGATGGGTGAAGCATGCTCTGACAACTCAAACAGTAGCCTGATCCAAAACTGTACTGGAATAAATAACTGGGGGAGAAATGAAAAGGCATGTATACTTGTGAACCTTACCAATTCAGTCTCTTTATAGCCAATAGAAGAGACACTATATAAACATTCCCATCTTACCTTCGCATTACTCTTCCTGTGCACTAATATTGATGAAATATTCAGAATGTGTTTGAGCAAATTTTCTTATCTTTTCCCCTGAACATCTGTTTTGGTGAAGACTTTTTATCTTTTTCATCGATTCCTGTTGTTTTAATAGATAGAGTCTTAATTAACACATTGCTAGTGCTGGTAAGTTGCTTCAGTCGTGTCCGACTTTGTGCGACCCCAGAGACGGCAGCCCACCAGGCTCCCCCATCCCTGGGATTCTCCAGGCAAGAACACTGGAGTGGGTTGCCATTTCCTTCTCCAATGTATGAAAGTGAAAAGTGAAAGTGAATTCACTCAGTTGGGTCCGACTCTTAGTGACCCCATGGACTGCAGCCTACCAGGCTCCTCTGTCCATGGGATTTTCCAGGCAAGAGTACTGGAGTGGGGTGCCATTGCCTTCTCTGAATTAACACATTACAGACAACAAAAAAGGCAGTAAACTAAGCTAGTGATAAAAAGAAGATACGAAATATTAAGAAACATTTGGGCATTTACCATGCACGTGTTACAATACTAAATCCTTTATGTATGTGATGTTATGTATGTGATATCACTTAATCTAATAATTTAAACAACTCTATAAAATAGGAATTATACTCATTTTACATAGAAGAAGATTGTAGTTTAGAGACACTAATTAGATAACCCAAGCTGACACAATCACATACAACCAAACCAAGATTCAAATCCAGATCCACACTATACTGACAAGTTTCTGTACATAAATATATATGTGTGTCTACATTCTATGTCTTACCTCTATTAAATGCATATGTCTCTGTGTTTGTATATTTCTCTCCTTTTTCTCATTTCATCTTTTGTATCAAAGCCATTTTTTATTGTGGCATAACAGACATGTAACATTATATTAGTTTATGTGTGTGTGTGTGGCATTGCCTTTTTCTTCAATTTTCCATCAATGGTCAATGACTGTTTCTGTCATCACCCTATTCTAGCTTAATAAGAAATGAGTTTCTTCACAAATACATAAATGTCACCTTTCAATATTTTGTTCTCACAAACATAATGTCTTTGTACTTCAAAGATTACTGAAGGGGATTTTTATTCAAATTGTTCTGATTCAGATATCAGAGAAGGTTCTAGTTCACATAAAACATCCAAACCCTAACTTTAACTGCTCCTCAGTATCAGCAGCCCCCACTACCGCTCTTGCGCAGTTGGGCCCACACCCCAGCACGTAAAGGGGCTGATCCATCTCTTCAGGACCTGATTACTCTTCACCTCACCTTCCACACGGTTTAGGATGGGCGTTTTGCAGAGAGTGAATATTTGCTTCTTTTCACTTTTCATTAATTTGATATTAAAAAAAACCTCCCTTAATAAATTCACTTTCTTGCAGGGAAAAGAAAAAGTAGTGCGTCTCTCTCGCTTTCCTGCAGGTTTCTTATCTCTCATATATTCAGGTTACAGAGGAGGAAATGTCTTCTTTCTTCTCTAATTCACACTACACGGAGCCAGAAATAATGGTGTTTTCTGCTTGAATGCAAACCAATCATTTAGCTGGACGTCCCTGAAAAGACTTAATTTGCTCAACTAGTCAGTATTCTGCCTCCGTTAAAGGAACCCAGACGCACACTTGGATTTTTCTTTTAACTCACGTTTCACCCCCTGTTCACCTCATACCCCACCTCCTGCAACTTTCCCAAGTAAGAACCGGCTGCCAACCCCTCCCCTTCACCTTCTTTAAGTTATTATTTTGTGCTCTAGCTACCACTCGTGCTGTGTCTCAAACCTAAGAATTCACATTTGCCTAAAATAAATAATAAGCAGAGGGAACAATCAGCTTGTTTGCTACCTTTTCTGAGAGCATGACGTAATGCTGTACTATTCAGCAAGTGCTGCAACTGGTTGACAGACATTTAAAGAATCTCAGTGGTGAGAGATGAGGAATGTCCCAGAGAGGCCTGGCAGCAGAATCCAAACTCACACACAAGAAGCTTTTTAAAGGCACAGTGGGAAGAATTTTTAATGTTTCCATTCAGAGGGGGATTTAACTGCACATTGACAAACCACCTAAAAACTTTGTGCTCAGAGCTAGAATGTGGCTTTTCTTTCTTTTTTTTTTTTTATCCTTATGCTATTCCGCACAGCTCTGAACAGGATCAATACTAATAAACCTCCATTTGTTCTGTAGGTATTTCTTACTTTCCAGCTTGATTATAAAAAGAGAGAAAGAAGAATCTGAAAAAGTATATTTAAATAAAGTTCTATTATCTATGATTGATGGGAAGATATTATCTATCTATAGTTTGAGAGTCTTTATAAAATTATTTTGTAAAAGTCTCCAAATTAATTCAATGAATTAGGTAAATAAATAATATTGGATTTTAAGACTGAGGGAGATAATGAAACACTCAAGATGACTAATCAAGAAAACATATTACGTACATATATGTTATGTATATATAAACATGCATAATTGCATATATGTAATCAAACATATGGATGTGTTAATATTAACATTTAAACAATATATGTGATGTGAAATTATATGCCATTCCCATCTATCTCACTTCTGTGTCTCAGACTTCTTTCTGTAAAATAGGATTGGCAAGCTAGAGATCTCCAAGTCGTCTTTAAAACTTTGTAATGAATTTGCAACTTTGAAAATTTTAAGTTCCAGAGGCATTTAAGCAAAGAAGTTAATATGGACTAGCATGGTTACAAAAATCTTTATGGAGAAAGAACTCAAGCAGTCTGTTGAAGGATAAATAGAATATGCTAGTGACAACAGAATAGATTTTTATAAGACTAAGCTTTCTGAAATGTTATCTATACAGAAGTGACAAATATGTAATTAAAATTTTCAGTGGTTAATGGAGTAAGTGAGCAAATGACTGCCCTGGAAAAGAGGAAGACCCGCTCTCTGCCTTTTGTCACAGAAACTTGAATGTGTCAGGATTTCCTTGAGATCAGGTCCTAAATTCTAAATTGCTCCAAGGAATAAGTTATAATCACAGATTTGTGCACCCAGTAGAGATATCTGGAAAATTAGAAATTTTTTCAGTTGATGCCTTAGCTCTAGACCAGAGAATCAAACTTGATAAGAGTTCACCAGGTTTCATGTCCAAGAATTGCTCTAGGAACTCAGTTCAGTTCAGTCACTCAGTTGTGTCCTACTCTTTGTGACCCCATGGACTACAGCATGCCTGGCCTCCCTGTCCATCACCGATTCCAGGAGCTTGCTCAAACTCATGTCCATTGAGTCAGTGATGCCGTCCAACCATCTCATCCTCTGTTGTCCCCTTCTCCTCTTGCCTTCGATCTTTCCCAGCATCAGGGTCTTTTCAAATGAGTCAGTTCTTTGCATCAGATGGCCAAAGTATTGGAGTTTCAGCTTCAACATCAGTGCTTCCAATGAACACTTAGGACTGATTTCCTTTAGGATTGACTGGTTGGGTCTCCTTGCAGTCCAAGGGACTCTCAATAGTCTTCTCCAACACCACAGTTCAAAAGCATCAAATCTTCGGTGCTCGCCTTTCTTTATAGTCCAACTCTCACATCCACACATGACTACTGGAAAAACCATAGCTTTAACTGGATGGACTTTTGTTGGCAAAGTAACGTCTCTGCTTTTTAATATGCTGTCTAGGTTGGTCATAGCTTTTCTTCCAGGGAAAAAGCATCTTTTAATTTCAGGGATCTCCAAAACAACTCTATTCCCCTCCAGAGCTTTATATCACTGACATATAACATTGTGTGAGTTTAACGTATACAACATGTCAATTTGATATACATATACCACAAATGATCACCATTACAGTGTTAGCAAACATATCCACAACGTGGCATGAGACAATTCTCTCCTTTTTTTTTCTTTTTTTTTTTTTGGTGGGGAGAATATTTAAGGCTTACTCTCTGAGCAACTTTCAAATACAGAACACAGAATTGCCAGCTACAATTGTCAAGCTATACATTAGAGCTCCAGAATTTATTTGTCTAATACTGGAAGTTTGTCCCCTCTCAACATCTCCCTATTTCTCCCACTCACTCAGCCCCTAGTAACTACCATTCTACTTGCTGTTTTTTAAGTGCTCTTTATCTCTATTGAATGACTCCAAATTCACTGAATCTCCATAGTAAGTAGTTGCCCTCTTTGTTCTGTAAATCATCAGTTCATCTCAATTCAGAACCTTCAGATTTACCTTAGAAGAAATAACAAGGAAAGAAAGACTGATGGTCATTTTATATATAACACAGAATTTCATGATATATTTTTAAGTGAAAAAGAATAGATTACAGAAGATGGTACTCTGATTTATACTATGCACAGACACAGTATATCCTACAAACTACCAAACTGAGCTTGAAACTGGTCTTTGGTAGGAAGAGGGAAAGTTAGTAACAATACAGTATGAGATTCTCCAAAAGAAGGAAATGGTGATAATGTAATGCTGATATTGGATGAATTCAACTAAATGTCAATTGTTTTCATAGAATTATTAACTTTGTAGATACAGGGCTTTACAAACAATTGGTAGAGACAAAATGGAAACAGAAAGTTGAATCTATTTATGAATCCAGGTATATTAAAATTTGGGTTGTTGACCCAGTTGGTCTTATGTCTGGAAGCAAAACCTTAGGCCAAACTTTAGGCTCAAATAATATCAAAGGTCCAACCGAAACAAATACATGCATTCCCAGAAAAAAATGCAAGAGTAGGATTTAAAGCTAACGGGAGCAGAATGGAGGTATAAGTGAGGCTGGCCAAACACAGGGCAGCTGAGAGAATTTCTCCAGAAAGCCTGGCACTGCGTCTGCTTTTTCCTGAATGTTCAATGTGAAAATGATTTAAAAGCTCTGACCATAACTGCTGACAAAGGAACAAAATAGTCATCATCTATCCAAAATTGAATAAGCATTTCATGCAATACTTGAGGCAAGATGGAGAAGTAAGGGCTACATGAAAATTTATATAAGTGAATCATAATTAATGGAGTGAATATATCCAGGAAAGGGGCCACAGAACCTTCCATCGACTCGAAGCTTCTCTAGTGGTTGATCTAGTGATCTATGCGTGCTTCTGCTCCTTTTTACATTTTCAGTAATAACTTGGATGGAACCATTAGCAAGGAGAACTAACACAAAAGTGGATTGCTTTCACGGGCAAAGTAAAATGTTTAAGATCATCAGAAAATATTTAAGATCCTATTCTTGTGCTCATGCTCAGTCACTGAGCCACATCAGACTTTTTGGGACCCCGCAGACTGTAGTCTGCTGGGCTCCTCTGTCCATTCGATTTTCCAGGCAAGAATGCTGGAATGGGTTGCCTTTTCCTCCTCCAGAGGATCTTTCCGTGCCTCCTGCATTGGCAGGTAGACTCTTTACCACTAAGCCACCTGGGAAGCTCTTAAGATTTATGTATGTGAGTTAGTTGCTCAGTCATGTCTTACTCTGTATGACCCCATGGACTGTAGCCCACCACATTTCTCTGTCAATGGGATTCTCCACACAAGAATACTAGAGTGGATTGCCATGCCCTCCTCCAGGGGATCTTCCCAACCCAGGGATTGAACCTGGGTCTCCTGTATTGAAGGCAGACTCTATCATCTGAGCCACAAGGGAAGTACAATCCTAGTATAAGATTTTGTACTAGGGTTTAATTTTGAGACAAATTGGTGAGGTGAAGTCACTCAGTCGTGTCCGACTCTTTGCGACCCTGTGGACTGTAACCTACTAGGCTTCTCCGTCCATGGGATTCTACAGGCAAGAATACTGGAGTGGATTGCCATTTCCTTCTCCAGGGGATTTTCCCGACCCAGGGATCGAACCCGGGTCTCCCGCATTGGAGGCAGACGCTTTAACCGCTGAGCCTCCAGGGAAGGGAGATCTAAATAGTAAAGGGGATATGCTATGTTCATAGACTGAAAGGTTCAATGTCACAAAGATAACATTTCTGTCAGTATAATCCCAACTGAAATACCAGGAAAAAAGGTATTTTATTCAAGTGGTTTTTTTTTCTTCTAGAAATTGGAAAATGATTCTAAAATGTATATGGAAATGCAAGGGATCTAAATAACCAAAATAATTCTGGTATAGTGTATGTCAAAGTATAACTTATAACAAAACTTACACCAAACTTGATACAACACAAGTAGTATCTGTGCTAAAAATAAGACTTAACACACACATACATATATGGATAAAGTAATACTACAAAATGGGGGTGAGGTGGGGAGAGAGATGTGGCATTCCCAACACATGGTGCTGTTTCAGTTGAATATCCATGTTTTCAAAATACACAAATATTGACCAGTATCTCACATCATGCCCAAAACTCAACTCCAGAAAAATTGCAGATCTAAAAGCAAACAGTAAGACAATCATAAGAAAGAAGCTTCTAAAAGATAGTATAGAAGAAATGTTCATGTCCTTGAAATCGTTTTCTTAAGTAGATTTCTTAAATATTAACCATAAAGTATTAATAAATTAGCCTTTGTTAAAGTTAAAATTGTGGTTCATCAAATGATATTACTAAGAGTGAGAAAACTCAGTTGAAAGGTTGGGAAAATATTTGCAATACATGTGTCCTAATTATTTTGAAACACAAAAAACTGTTGCAAATGAATAACAAAAGAACATAAAACTCATTGAAGAAATGGGCATAATGCTAAACATAACTGTAGGAGACAGGATATACCCAGTAAGTATATGAAAATGTTTTCTAGAGTATTTTACATGATAGCATTAATGCAGTTGTATGGCATAATAATCTATAAAAACCCTACATGAACAAAACCTCTGCAGATGATGGTGTGATAGTGTGACCAAAAATTGGAATTAATATAGCCATTAGGCAAGACAGTCAATGTGCATTTCTTTCTTTCCACATAAACATGAACTGTTTTTGAGCTTCTTTGCCAATGAGGACTAAGAGTAATGCATTTCCCAGTCCAGAACTTATAGATTAAATGCCAAATTTTTTGCAGATTCCTTTCAGTAAAGGACACACATCTATCTACCCGAGCAGCCACACTTGAGACTGAGGTCGCTCACCTTTATGGCAGTTTATGATGATCTGCCACAATTTACCTGGGTTTTCTTTTTTAGGAGCCAATTAGGAAAATTTTAAAGGAATAATGAGGACTCCATAACTTGTGTTCTTTAAGTTTTTGTTTTATACAACTGATCTCTTCAATTATTCCCAGGGCATATTGCTTCTGTTTTACTACCTTGGCTACAAACCAAGGAGGGAGGGGATAGTTTTAGAGACTTTCACTTGACCCTTTCTCTTATAATGGTTCTTACTAAACATGTCAAGGCCATGTCAACTGATACAAATTTCTTTTTGTTTTTTGTTTTATTTTGTTTTTTTTGGATACAAAGTTCTGTTTGTAAGCCAGTCATCATTTTTTTTTGTGGGGGTGGGAGTGGAGTGGAAGGAAGCAAACCTAGGGAATAAAATAAGCTTCCCAGCAGGATGCTGCCCTCAGGAAAAAAATAAAAATCACAGGAAAGTGATTTTTCCTCTTCAGTGGAACAGATTGTACTATAACCCAAATCCTCAAAATATATTATTTGAATCAAAATTCAACCGAAATGATCATCTCTATGTTTGTATATTTGTTTAAACTGATTGAATCTATCTAACATTAAAGACTGCAAAGAGATCCAACCAGTCCATCCTAAAGGAGACTACTCCTGGGTGTTCATTAGAAGGACTGATGCTGAGGCTTAAACTCCAACACTTTGGCCACCTCATGAGAAGAGTTCACTCATTGGAAAAGACCCTGATGATGGGAGGGATTGGGGGCAGGAGGAGAAGGGGATGACAGAGGATGAGATGACTGGATGGCATCACGGACTCGATGGACGTGAGTCTGAGTGAACTCCGGGAGTTGGTGATGGACAGGGAGGCCTAGCGTGCTGCGATTCATGGGGTCGCAAAGAGTTGGACACGACTGAGTGACTGAACTGAACTGAACTGAACATTAAAGAAATAATGTTGAAATTCTCCCCTTTATAATGATTAAAATGCATTTTTAATGTTTATAAAGAAATAAATAAACTGGTCAAATACAAAGCAGATGAGGGGGGAAGCTATATAGAACTTGGGGGCAAAAGCATTCCACATCAAAATAAGGACCTTGACTTTTGAATATGTTTGGAGTCTTTAAGAAATGCACAGGTCAGGTCTGCATGAGTGAGCAAGGGTAGAGTGATAGTAAAGACTGAAGATTTTATTGCACACCTCACAGAATTTGATAGATTATGCAGATTAAAAATTCAATATTCAGCAAGAATATTGACTATTGGAAAAACAATAAATGATCTGTTATTCATATACATTCTCTTATTTTGAAAAATTGGTGAATGAACATTCATTTAAGGCATATATAGAACACTCATGCAATCTGATAACCATAAAGCAATCTTGTTTATTGTAAAAATATCATGGAGTTCACATTCTATGAAATTAACTTAGAAATATAAAACATTGAAGATAAATTCATCAATGAAAAAAGTACAGTTGGAACTTTTAAAAAATATAAAGTAACTAATGAATCAATTAATACATTACAAAGATTAAAGAGTGCTTAATGAATCAATTAATACATTACAAAGATTAAAGAGTACTTAGAAATGAAAGGTAATTAAAAGGCTACTTAATGAAACCTGTGATAAGGCAATAATCCAAAAGAAAATTGCATTTAAAATTTAATTTTAAATAATTAAAGTTGGGAGAAAAATGCTAAATATTAATGAGCTATGTGAGGAAGATAAATAAGCAGTAAAAAGAACAGTAGGATAAACCCCAGTGAGATCAAGGTAAGAATAGAAAGCAATGAACTAAAGAACTAATTTACACTTAAGAAGGTAAACAAGTTAAGAGTCATTGCTTAAGAAAAACTCATGCAACTGACAAATCTCTGAAAATACACTTAAAGGAAAAAATTAGATTTGCAGATATATGCATAAAAATATGCAAAATACTTTTCCGTTTACTATTTTTGATATAAATTTTCAACAATTAAACATACATACAATGTGTAAATGTATAACTGATAACAGACAAAAAAGTTTAGAAGGCAAAATTCCTTAAACATCTCTTATTTTATCCTGTTCAATTTTAGATTATCTTGGGAAAGAGTTCTAATTGCTTTCTTCAGACCAAGAATAAAACTTCCAGTCTTAACACATTTACTGTTATTCAAATTCAAATTTTCAGGCCCTTGTTGTTCATGTCGGACTCTTTGTGACCCCATGGACTGCAACACACCATACTTCCCTGTCCTTCGCTATCTCCTAGAACTTGCTCAAACTCATGTCCATTGAGTCAGCGATGCCATACAGCCATCTCATCCTCTGTCATTTCCTCTCCTCCTGCCATCAGTCTTTCACAGCATCAGGGTCTTTTCTAATGATTCAGCTCTTCACATCAGGTGGCCAAAGTATTGGAGCTTCAGCTTCAGCATCAGTCCTTCCAGTGAGTATTCAGGGTTGATTTCCTTTAAGATTGATTGTTTGATTTCCTTGCAGTTCAAAGGACTCTCAAGAGTCTTCTCCAATGCCACAGTTCAGAAGCATCAATTCTTTGGCACTCAGCCTTCTTTACAGTCCAACTCTCGCATCTATACATTACTACTGGAAAAGCCATTCCTTTGACTATATGTGCCTTTGTTGGCAAAGTAATGTCTCCACTTTTTAATACACTGCTTAGGTTTGTCATAACTTTTCTTCCAAGGAGCAAGCATCTTTTAATTTCATGGCTGCAGTCACCATCTGCAGTGATTTTGGAGTCCAAGAAAATAGTCACTGTTTCCATTGTTTCTATATCTATTTGCCATGAAGTGATGGGAATGGATGACATGATCTTTGTTTTTTTGAATGTTGAGTTTTAAGCCAGCTTTTTCACTCTCCTCTTTCACCTTTATCAAGAGGTTCTTTAGTTCCTCTTTGTTTTCTGCCATAAGTGTGGTGTCATCTGCATATCTGAGATTATGATATCCAGTGCTGGCCTCTGTTGTCCCAGGACCCTGCTTCAGACAGTACCTTGAAAAGTACAGTGGTCCAGTACAAGAGCTGACACACAGGGGCACGTTACCAGCTCTGAAAGTTCGCAACTTGAAGGAAGGAGTGAGATCAGAAGATACCGTGTACCCAGCTGTCCTGTGGCTGCTTCCCTCCCCCCTATTACAGGTGACGTGGCCTGAGAACCATGTGGACATGTTAACAGAATCACAGAGGGATATTTAACCCAGTTGCTGTGTAGGAAGCTCGTTGCCCTGTCCTTGTCCTGCCGTGTTATAGAAGAAAATGCATGCATGCTAAACCGCTTCGGTTGTGTCTGACTCTGCGACCCTATGGACTGCAGCCCGCCAGGCTCCTCTGTCCATGGGATTCTCCAGTCAGGAATACTGGAGTCGGTTGTCATTTCCTTCTCCAGGGAATCTTCCTTGCATTAGGGATCAAATGAGCGCTCTCTTTTATTAAGAATGTCTTGATTTGGACCATGAATGACTACAGGTCTAATTTAGTCAACTCATAAAGTTCCAGAAGTTTCATTTCTTCCAGAAGCTGCCTTAGATCCTTCAAGGCAGGACTGGGGTCCTGGTCTGCATGTTCTCCTGAAGTGTGGGACACGCCCATTCCTAGTATCTCTGCCCCCACTCAAACCTGTGTGGTTCATGAGGCCAAGCTCTACATCCCCAGACATTTATTTATTCACAACTGGCACAGGATTGACTCCTAAAAGGCACTTGAGTTTTGATTGAAATAATTATTAAATTGGAAGGCCAGGCCTGTAATCCACATGGGGTGTGGCTTAGGGAGAGTGATCCAGAACAAGAAATGGATGACTAGAGCCTTGAGCAGGAGCCAGGTAAAGAAGGAAACAGGGAAAAGCATTTCAGACAGAATGGCAGGAGCTAAAAGAACCCACAGTAATTCACCTGACGCAGCAGCAGAGTAGGGTGTGAAGGATTGCGCTAAAGATAAGTCTGGGGGCAGTAATACTTGCTGGGGAAGGGGAGGGTCAGCATATAAACTGATGAGTTTACACTTGGTCAAGTAAGAGCCTGGAAAATCCCATGGACGGAGGAGCCTGGTAGGCTGCCGTCCATGGGGTTGCGAAGAGTCGGACACGACTGAGCTACTTCGCTTTGACTTTTCACTTTCATGCATTGGAGAAGGAAATGGCAACCCACTCCAGTATTCTTGCTTAGAGAATCCCAGGGTTGGGGGAGCCTGGTGGGCTGCCGTCTATGGGGTCACACAGAGTCGGACACGACTGAAGTGACTTAGCAGCAGTAGCAGCTCCCGGTAATCTTGACTCCAGTTTGTGCTTCTTCCAGCCCAGCATTTCTCAGGATGTACTCTGCATATAAGTTAAATAAGCAGGGTGACAATATAAGCCTTGACGTACTCCTTTCCCAATTTGAAACAAGTCTGTTCCATGTCCGGTTCTAACTGTTGCTTCTTGACCTGCACATAGGTTTCTCAGGAAGCAAGTAAGGTGATCTTGGTATTCCTATTTGTTTAAGAATTTTCCGCAGTTTGTTGTGATCCGAACAGTCAAAGGCTTTAGCATAGTCTTTGAAGTAGATGTTTTTCTAGAATTCTCTTCCTTTCTCTAAGATCTAATGGATGTTGGTAATTTGATCTCTGGTTATCTCTGGTTCCTCTGTCATTTCTAAATTCAGCTTTAACATCTGGAAGTTCTTGGTTCACAAACTGTTCTGTTAGACCTCACGGCCTTTTCCTGGGACCTGTCGCTCCCAAGACCACCAAGACTCAGATTCAATGCAAACAGCAAGAGGATTTATTAAGCCGGCGCGCCGGGGTTCAGTCACCTCCGAGGAGGAACGAACCCTGAACAATGGTTACAGAGCAGTATTTAAGCATATGAGTTACAAACAGGTGCAGGTAGGGTGGGGAGCGCCCGATTGGTGGGCAGCTTTTGACCTTTACGTGGATAGGTTCGTATGCTTGTCAGGTTGAAACAGCTGATCGAAATGTTAGACCTCATTACCACATTTCAATGGTTAGCTAATTCTCGGAAAAACACTCTCCTGGAAAGTCCCTGAGGGAAAAACAAACAGCCTCTCTAGGGGGTCCCTGAGGGGGTCGGCCTGGAGGCCTGAGATAAGAGTTTGCTGCCTGAGTGAGCTTAAAGGCCTCATTCCATGAGATAAGGGCCTATTGCTTATAGTTAGCAAAATTTTAACTTTCCTTCTCAGTTGAAACCTAACTTGAAGGATTTTTGAGCATGACCTTGCTAGCATGTGAAATGAGTGCAAATATGTGGTAGTTTGAACATTCTATGGCATTGTCCTTCTTTGGGATTGGAATGAAAACTGACCTTTTCCAGTCCTGTGGCCACTGCTAAGTTTTCCAAATTTGCTGGCATATCGAGTGAGGCACTTACACAGCATCACCTTTTGGGATTTGAAATACTCAGCTGAAATTCCATTATCTTTACTAGCTTTGTTCATAGTGATGCTTCCTAAGGTCCACTTGACTTCACACTCCAAGATGTCTGGCTCTAGGTGAGTGATCACACCATCATGGTTATCTGAGTCATTAAAATCTTTTTCTGTACAGTTCTTCTGTGTATTCTTGCCACTTCTTCCTAATATCTTCTGCTTCTGTTAGGTCCATATCATTTCTGTTCATTATGTGCCCATCTTTGCGTGAAATGTTCCCTTGGTCCAAAATTGCAAGCCCTATTTTCTATTTAAAAAAAAAAATGCTTCCTTTATCAGTAAAATTTCATTATTTATTATTTGGAAAAAGACATAGTATACAATACAATTTTAAATTAAATATACAGTGAATTTATCATGTCTCAATACACAAACAAATCTTTATCATCTATTACTTTCCAGACACAGGCATGGCAATGATAATAATAAATAATAAATTCTTATATTTCTCTTGCACAATAGAGTTCATAAGACATTTTACAAACTTTTTGTCATAAAAGTCATCTAACCCAATTTGTTTAATCTTTATCAAGGGTGAAGAAATTAGGAGCTCTGTTAAAATCATATACTGTCCCCACCTAGGCCATCTGCGTGGTGGATAAAGTCCACCAAAGAAATGAGCCAAGTCTCAAGTCTCCCTGCTTCCTCCTTTATATCCAGAAATTCCCCTTTTTTCTTTCCTACTTTTCTCAGGATTCTTTATTTGGGGACTCTAGTCATCATTCTATTCCCCCCACCCCTTCTATTTCCCTGTCATTTGTATACAGCCCCCAGGGCTCGGAGACATTCCAAGCACAGTGAAACCATGAAGAGATCACCATGTTCATCCTGGTTTAACACTCTTATTCACCACCATTGCCATCTCCTCCTCCACCGATTCCCATTCCTAACTCCTCTCCCCTCCCTCCTTTCTCCTCACTGTTCAGACTTAGTTCTGAGATAAAATAAACCTTGGCATTGGTCATCAGCAATGCTTTTTACCCTGGCCTCTCAGCCTTCCCACTCTTTCTCCTCTGCCCCAACCCTTCCCAGTGCTTAGAGGCTTGTGAGAGGAGATTAAACTAATCCTATCCACGGACAAGCTCACTAAGCAGTTCCTGAGTAAAGTCCAAAATTCCTGCCAAGCAATAGAGCTAAGGGAAGAATTAATGTAACAATCAGCACATTATAGCAATAGCTTTTCCATGAAAATTCTTTCTCATTTAAGAGAAAAGAGCAAGTATGAAGCATGGAGGCCAAGTTGGGAGGGGGGATACAAAGGCAATTAGTTTTTTTTTTCTTCTTCTTATTAAACATAAATTAAACAACTAAGTTTGTTGGCACCATGGCACCTTTTTAAAAGTAATTTAACCTACCCTTTTTCTTCACAAAATGGAATGAGTGTGTAAATAGCCAACATTTAAGTGGTTTTGGATTAGTTCATTTGCTAATTAATACTTAAGAAAATAGAATTAGAAAGACTAGGCAGGAGTAAGGCAATTTCGGAGAGTTGTGCCTGTAGCATGTTGATGCCTCTGTCCATAGCTCCGGTCCTGAGAGACAAGGAAAGCCACAGTCATCACTCATCTTTACAAGGGGACAGGCCACTCTTAATGTTCTTCTTCCCTGGCCTTGGTTCACTCACCCTGTATACATAGGTTTCTCTAGAAGACAAGCCTAAAAGTATAATCTGATGGGTAATAAGTAGGTAGTATTTCAATCAGTATCTCAAATCCCTTCAGCTTTCCCAGCATTTTTATTTTTTATTTTTTCAAGGAACTAATTTGAAATGAATTTGAGTCTCAAAAGCTGAGGTAGGCAGAAGCAGTCATTGCCAGTGGCTGTGTAGGGGGTAAGAAATTTCTATTCAAGGAAGGGTGAATGCAACTGGTAATGTTTAACAAAAAAAGTGAGAGGGGTTCAAGGGGAAGTTTAGCCTCAAGGGTAAATCCGTGGTTTATATTCTTGGCATTCATTGTGCCAAGGAATTCCATGTTAAAATAAAATGGAAAGAGTTTTTTTTTTTTTTTTTTTTAAATAAAAGAAGTAAACAAAAAGAGCTCCAAAGACACAAGTGAATGGCTGAAGGCACATTGAAGGTAGCACCAAGAGAAGTGTTAGATATTATCTTCTAGAACAAGTAGAGGAAGTCCTAACCAGCTCTGCTAGTATTTAAGGTACTTCTAAATGTGTCCCCCAAAAGTGAATGTGTTCAGAAAGGCATTTAAGCCACAAGACCGTCAAAGGAGCAGATCTTTTCCAAGCATCCTCATGGTTTCCAGAAAACTTTAGAAAAAAGAAAGCACTGAATTTGATAGTTACTTCACTATATATATGGAAAGGCAATGACACTCCACTCCAGTACTCCTGCCTGGAAAATCCCATGGACGGAGGAACCTGGTAGGCTGCAGTCAATGGAGTCGCTAAGAGTTGGACACGACTGAGTGACTTCACTTTCACTTTTCACTTTCATGCATTGGAGAAGGAAATGGCAACCCACTCCAGTGTTCTTGCCTGGAGAATCCCAGGGACAGGGGAGCCTGGTGGGCTGCTGTCTATGGGGTCCCACAGAGTTGGACACGACTGAAGTGACTTAGTAGCAGCATATATTTATATATATACACACATTATATGTATACATTATATTATATATATATATACATACATACACATACACACAAATACACACATATGAGAGCTTCCCACATAGCTAAGTCAGTAAAGAATCTGCCTACAATGCCTACAATGCAGGAAACCAGAGTTCAAGTCCTGGGTCAGTAAGATACCCCGGAGAAGGAAATGGCAACCCACTCCAGTGTTCTTGCCTGGAGAATCCCAGGGACAGGGGAGCCTGGTGGGCTGCTGTCTATGGGGTCCCACAGAGTTGGACACGACTGAAGTGACTTAGTAGCAGCATATATTTATATATATACACACATTATATGTATATATTATATTATATATATATATATACATACATACACATACACACAAATACACACATATGAGAGCTTCCCACATAGCTAAGTCAGTAAAGAATCTGCCTACAATGCCTACAATGCAGGAAACCAGAGTTCAAGTCCTGGGTCAGTAAGATACCCCGGAGAAGGAAATGGCAACCCACTCCAGTATTCTTGCCTGGAGAATCTCCTGGACAGAGAAGCCTGGCAGTCTACAGTCCATAGGATTGTATGAGCGGTACATGACTTAGCACTATCTTTCTTTCTTTCTATACACACATATACACATACATATATGATAGTTATTATATATAAAACGAATACATATGTAGGTGTATACACACACACACACACACACACACACACACATATGCGGCCTGTAGGGTCTTAGTTCCCTGAACAGGGATCAAATTAAACCCACGTTCCCTGCAGTGGAAGTGTGGAGTCCTAATCGCTGGGAATGACGGTGGCTCTGTTTTTATGACCTTGAACTATCCCANACACACACACACACACACACACATATGCGGCCTGTAGGGTCTTAGTTCCCTGAACAGGGATCAAATTAAACCCACGTTCCCTGCAGTGGAAGTGTGGAGTCCTAATCGCTGGGAATGACGGTGGCTCTGTTTTTATGACCTAGAACTATCCCATGTACATAGTAAGTAAGGATTTAGTAGACTGTCCACTAGTTTATTTCTTGTACACTGCCAAACTATTCTAATTGCTGTTTTGACTCTGTTATGCAAATGGAAACCACACACACCTTGCCTTCAGCAACTAAGTATTGCCACTTGGCCCCTGCCACTCTGAAGTTTGATTATCCCCATCATACTTCAGCTTCCCTAATTCAGTGACAGTAGTTCTCACAATTTCTGACCTACAGAAAAGAGTGATCAAGAAGCTCTTCAAGGATGCTAGGGTTTCCCTCACAAACTCATCTCTTAACAGTCATTTTGAAAGGTGTGAACTCTGGACTCTGCAGGGGTAATTGGTCTTCAGTTCAGTTCAGTCCCTCAGTCATGTCCGACTCTTTGCAACCCCATGAACTGCAGCACTCCAGGCCTCCCTGTCCATCACCAACTCC
>SJYX01013185.1:0-100348 GCA_006410675.1 Oreotragus oreotragus
GGCGGGACTACAGCTCCCAGGGTGCCGCGCGCGGGCGCGCCTGCGCAGTGCAGCGGGAGGCGGCGGTCTGTTCTCCGCTGAGGAGGAGCGGGGCTGAGGAGGGAGGCAGCGGGTGAGAGTTCAGAGTTCAGCAGCAGCAGCCCGAGCCCATGATTCCCATATGCCCTGTAGTTTCTTTCACCTATGGTGAGTATTATGTGCCCCTCCGGGGTCCCCGCCCGGCCCCTTCCCCGGCCCGGGGCGGCGGGGAGGCGCGGGGGTTGGGGCAGGCTCCGGGAGGAGGCGGCGGCCGCCGCCACCCGGGCGTGCGAGTGAGTGAGGGAGTGCGAGGCGGGAGGGGGAGGCGGCGCGGCCGCGGCCCGGCGAGGGCGGCTTCTCACGGCGCCTCTCTCTCTCTCTCCCCCTTCCCTCCCCCGGCGTCTCTGCCCCTCGGCGCCTCTTCTCCCGCCATGGGACCCGACTCTCCTTGCCCGCCGCAGTGCCCAGCCGGCTGGGGGAAGATGCCAAAATGGCGACCGGCAACTACTTTGGATTCACCCACAGCGGGGCGGCGGCGGCGGCGGCTGCGGCCCAGTATAGGTAACGGCTCCCCGCTCTCCCTCCTCTCCCCCTGCCCGCCCCTCCGCCGGGATCCCGCCGACGCGACACCCCCGCGCCCGCCCCCACTCCCTCCGCCCCCGGAGCCCCGGCCCGTGGCAGGCCGGGCCCACGGCCTCTCCCGGCCCGGGGCGGGAGCGAGGAGGCGGCGAGGCTGGGGGCCGCGGAGGGCCGCCCGGGCCTTCGGCGGCCCCGCAGCTAAAATGGCCTCCCGCGGCTTCGGAGCCGCGCCGCCGCCCCCGCCCGGCGGGCTGAGGGAGGGAGCGGAGGCCCAGGCCCCTGCGGTGCCCCCGCCCTCGCGGGCCGGTCCCCACCTCCGGTCCTCCTCCCTCTCGGGGATGGAGAGAGTGGGCGAGGGCTTCTCTGAGGGAGTGGGGGTCGCCCCGGCCCGCGCGCTGCCTCTCCGCGCCGGGTGTTCGGGCCCCCGAGCCCAGATAACGTGTCGTTTTCTCGGCGCCTTCTGCGTCCCGTGATCTCACCTGGCTCTCCCCCCCGAGCCCCGCAAAACCAACTGCGGGTGTCATCGCATTCATTTGGTTGATTTAGTTTTCCCTGCGAGGAGAGAGGTAAACACACCAACCACCTGTGAATTGTGTAGCTGGTAGACTGGAAAAGATGCGCGAAGTTTCTAGTGCTGACAAATGAGTCCACTGCCTTGTTGCAGCTATTGTGATTAGGCTCCAGGTGGGCCAGTAATTCCCCTGGGCGGGTCTGTCTTCTCCCGAGAAAGGAAAAGGGCTAGTGAGGTACAGAGTTAGTGAAAGGCCCCATATGAAATCTCTACCTTAAGGGAAGCTCTAATTTCTGAAATGTCTGTAGTTCATTATATATCTTCTCAAAAGAAAAACTAGATTTTGTTACTTTTGAGACATTCTGAGAGGCTCTAGATTCAGGCATACAGGGCTCCTAAGTGATGAACTTTTTAAATATAGAAAGATTATATTAGAATTCTGTGTAGTAGGCAGTTTAAAACCTAGNCTTCTCAAAAGAAAAACTAGATTTTGTTACTTTTGAGACATTCTGAGAGGCTCTAGATTCAGGCATACAGGGCTCCTAAGTGATGAACTTTTTAAATATAGAAAGATTATATTAGAATTCTGTGTAGTAGGCAGTTTAAAACCTAGTTTTCTCACGTCATTCACTTCAGGAGGCGGGTGCCCTAATGGAAACGACATCACTGGGAACCAGAAGACCTGAGTTCCAGTCTGTTTTGCTCCCGGTTTTATGACAGTGGGAGTATCTCTTAATTGAGCTGTCATTTTCCTCATCTGTAAAATAAGGCTGCATTTTGTGGTTAAAACTTGAAATTCTGAGACACAGTTGCCTTACTTCATGGAATAATAAGATGGTATATCTTGCAAGCGCTTCTCTGGTGGCTAGGCGGTAAAGAATCTGCCTGCCAATACTGGAGATTTCGGTTCGACCCCTGGGTAGAGAAGATCCTCTGGAGAAGGAAATGACATCCCACTCCAATATTCTTGTTGGGAAATCCCATGGAGAGAGGAGCCTGGCGGGCTACAGTCCATGGGGTTGTAAATGAGGTAGACAGGAGTAGCAACTAAACACCACCGTATATTGTAAAGAAAAGGATGTCATTATTTGATAATCACTTAAAAAAAAACCCACTACCGATTAAACTCACTCAGTGCTTAAGACACTATTGATTTTTAAGGGATATATAAATATTTTATGATGAAATTGATATTTTACTAATTGTTGAATGCCTTGAATGCATGCGACGTCTTTTACAAGTCCTTTTACCTTGAAGCTTACTTGCAGAAAAAGGACTGAGATGACAGATTATTGGAGCAAAAACGTTTAAAAAAAAAGTCTTTGTTTACAAGTTGTGATCGTTAAACACTGGCGAAATTTCAGCTGCTTTAAACAGCTTGATGATGTTCGTGAAGGGAGAAAAATCAAGCCATTTTTCTTTCTCTGGGAAATAGGGGATAACTAATGAGCATCTGTGTCATAAATCTACTGGTACCAAGTACTATGTGTTCTAGACAAGACTATTTAACCACTTAAATTTTAATTGTTTAACACTATTTTTCTGTTATGCTGTTCGCAGAGTGATGATAGATTTGTTGGATTATTTATTAACTGTTTACTGAAAACGTAGTGAGTTCTTTGTGGCAGTTTTAAAGTTTTTTTTTCTAATGCAAACCTATAGATAGAAATGAAGGGAGGAAATGCCAATTTAAAGGTACTTAATCACTTTTTGATGAAAATATTTGCATATATGTATTTTATCCCAGTATAGGAAGCTATTACAGAATTTCTGTATCTAGTTGTTTTTGTTGTTGTTGTTTTTTACTTTGAATCTAAATAGTTTTAGTAAACTGTTACGTCAATCCAAAATATTAAACTGATTGTTACATATTTATGTGTGTCTAATACGGAAGACCCAGGTTCCACCCCTGGGTCAGAAAGATCTCCTGGAGAAGGAAATGGCAACCCACTCCATTATTCTTGCCTGGAGAATACCATGGACGGAGGAGCCTGGCAGGCTACAGTCCATGGGGTTGCAGAGTCTGACACGCCTGAGCGACTAACACTTGAATGAGAAAAGACTAGTCTTTTGACATTACTTATTTATGCATATATTGGCAAAACTAATTTTTAAGATACTTTATCCTTGTACATAACATAGTACATGGAATTGTTTGTTTTTAATGGAAAGAAATCAGATTCAGTAATGCTAATACTTGTTCAAGGAGGATCAACAAATAATAGTAAAAGCATATGCAAAAAATGCAGTGATGATGTTCGTCTTTCTTCCTGTCTAGAAATCATTAAAATACAACTTTCAGACATGGGAGACCACGGATTACTTTTCAAAAATATTTTTTTTTTCTTTTAAAGGATATAAACTCAAGGAAATCTTAAACATTTACCTGTTGGATTACATAAATAATTGGCTTCACCTGTTGTAGAGTACAGATAACTGAAAGTAACTATTTCTTAAGTCTAGGTTTAATTGTGGTTCTTAGTTTTCTTAGTTACAGCTATGTAAGGTATTTGATTAAATTTATTTTAAGTTTAAGCTTTCTTTTTGCTTGTTAGTATTTGAGATTTATAATGGTATACCAAATAGCAAAGTTCTTTAAGAGATGTTATAAGAATCTAAGTCCTGCTACTAATAATTTTTATCAAGTTTTTCTTTTGTATAATGCATATTAGATATTTTGTGATAAGCTTTTACTCAATCTTTGTGCTACATGTTCCATCAGCTACTGAATAATTTTTCTTCTTGCTTTCTGTATTTCTTTTTTTTTTTTTCTTTTTGTATTCTAACGCTACTAAATAAACCTATTGTGCCATATGGCCACTATTGCAAATGTAATCTTTTCATTTTCTTACCATTCATGTGCTTTTTTCCCCCTTGGAAATTATAAAATAAAAACTATTATTGTGTTTATATGTATATGTTTCTAATAGAATGTTTATTTGGAGTGTGCAGGACAAAGCAGATTTCAGGCATGGTGAAAAAAATTGGAATGGCTTCATGGCAGAAAGAGAACTTGGTTGGATAGGTACCTACCTCAGTACAGTACTCTTTTTTGTTTGAGAATATATACTTTAAAACTTTGAGACATAATTTTATAATAAATTTTGGAGAAAACCATTTTAACAGTTGTAAGGACTTAACCGTAGCAAAGAATGTGAGAAAGATAATTCTCCATGGAAAAAACTTGCCAAAAATTAATATTTCATAGGATCAAATCAGTTTTTTTCCCTCTCTTACTTGGAGTTATACAGAAGTTCTCATAGAAGTTCTTCCATTTTTTAAGGAATTTTGTGGCATAAACAAATACACTATATGTAATACAAACTAACGTAATCCCATTATAGTTTACTAGTAGTAGGACATAATCTTTTCTTTGAGAGTTTTAAACAGCCAGTTTCTCTTATTCCTTAGAAAAGCCATGGATGTTTTCAAATCAGTTTTTTTCCCTCTCTTACTTGGAGTTATACAGAAGTTCTCATAGAAGTTCTTCCATTTTTTAAGGAATTTTGTGGCATAAACAAATACACTATATGTAATACAAACTAACGTAATCCCATTATAGTTTACTAGTAGTAGGACATAATCTTTTCTTTGAGAGTTTTAAACAGCCAGTTTCTCTTATTCCTTAGAAAAGCCATGGATGTTTCAGTTCTACTCAAGATACTTGTCTGTTTCCTGCATAACCTGAATCTTTAGCTTGTGCTTAAACTTTCTTTGTTTGTTCTGTCTATAATTCTTATCTGAATGTTATTCTACCTTCAATAAAGTTAGCTATTTAAAATAATCATTTGGCAACATTTTTTACCCTTTAATATCTAGAATTTATTGACTTTAAAAACTTGAGTAATAATTGTATAACGATCCAAGATAATTGCCCCCATATCTTAGAATAATAATATTCTTAAATAATAAATGTTTAAGTGGATTTTGACTGTTGTCTGGATATTAGCTTAAACATCTGCTAGTCATCTCTAGTGATTCTTGAAATGTCTTTAGGACATCTGTTCCTAAAGGATGAGTATCTCTTCACATCACTAAGGTAACTTGGATAGGCTGATTAGCCAGTGAATTTTCTTGTTTTTTTTCCTTCTCTTTTTTCCTTCTTATTGGAGTGTAGAGTTAAGAATATTGTATCTTGGAGGAAAGAATAAAAGTAACACTAGTAAGGTTACTAACAGACTGTGAAAAAACCAGATGAACAGGTTTTTGAAACCAATGTTAGTGATGGAAATTTACTGGCTCTACCGAAAAAAATTTACTGCAGCTGCTAATTATATTAACTCTTCCATTGTTGAATTAGAGATCTTAGGGTTCATATTGCATGAATGAATTTGAAATAATGAGCATTTTCTTTCCAGAAGGATTAGTGCTATTACAGGGATGTGTCCTGTATGTGTTATTAATAGCCTTAGGGGCAGTGTGAGCCAAAATAGCACTCTATAGAATGCTTAAAGTGTATTCTTGACTGTGCTTTTGCTTTTGTAGCCTGCTTCACAGTATACTATAATGAAAAGGGAATGAGCTAGTCACACTTTGGATTTGAATCTCTGTCTCTTTAGGCACTTGTCCAAGTCCCTTAATTTTTCTACGACTTGGTTTCTTCAGCTGACTTGCTTTGAGGTGAAGATTAAATATAAAACTTCCTGGCCTAGTGCCTGATTTTCAGTAGGTACTTTACCCATGTTAGTTTTCAGCAGAGATTTTCATAATAATATTAAAAGGGTTCTAAAAGCTATCCTTAGTCGATATCTATCCTACATTTAATATATGGAATTTCATCATCTCAATGGAGAAGGAAATGGCAACCCACTCCAGTGTTCTTGCCTGGAGAATCCCAGGGACAGAGGAGCCTGGNGAGATTTTCATAATAATATTAAAAGGGTTCTAAAAGCTATCCTTAGTCGATATCTATCCTACATTTAATATATGGAATTTCATCATCTCAATGGAGAAGGAAATGGCAACCCACTCCAGTGTTCTTGCCTGGAGAATCCCAGGGACAGAGGAGCCTGGTAGGCTGCCATCTGTGGGGTCACATAGAGTCAGACACAACTGAAGCAACTTAGCAGCAGCAGCAGCATCTCAATGTTAAAAGTAGGTGCTTGAGTATCAGTTGACAGCCTCAGTTTCAGTGTTAGTTTAATAGAGACCTCCAAATTTTTAATTACTTGCAAGTAACATGATTATTTATAACAGACAAATGTGAGAAATAATAAGAATTCAGATTGCCTGCATCTAAGATCAGGGAAATATTGGTAACACTCATGTTTCATCAATGTCAGATTAAATAATTATATTTCAAATAAGTTGTTTGTACATAGCCATAAAATCTATTAAGTAGATATAAAACTAATGAGATAATGCAAAACATTTTAAGGAAAAAATAAAATAGGCTATAAATAACATAAAAGAAGACATATATGAAGATGGGCTGTGTTCATGGAATGAAAAAAAAATCAATACTGTCAAGTTAATCAGTTTTCTCCTGAGTAGTCCATATATTTAATGTAGTTCCAATAAAAACCACAGCAGACTTTTTGGGGTAACTTGATAAAGAAATTCTTATGTTGACAGTGAAGAGAATATTTGTCCAAAAGTAGTCAAGACAGTCTTGTCATGATATCATGCATATTAGCAGGGACCGAAGACATTAAACAGGAAAATGTGGTATTGGTAGAGGGACAGATAGATTGTTGGCTTACAGTAGAGAGCCCAGAAATAGATGTGTGCTTACGGGGAGTGGATTAGAATATATGGTTGTTTAAGTAGAGATAACACTTGTCAAAAAAAAGCATATCAGCCAAATTGTTATTCAGAAATAAATAATCAGAATAATCAGAAAACAGTCCTTCAGCTTATAAATGTAGTAACTGACAAAGTACGTTAGACTTACTAGAAAGAGATTAAAGGTGGGGAGTGTGCCTGCGGTACTTATCCATACATTGTCCTTGGCATCACTCTGTCATAATTGGGGTCGTCGTTCTAAGAACAACATTGCTTAGTGTTTTGTGAAAGCTGTGTTCAGTGCAGCTCTTAATTCACCCTTACACAGGGCCAATTATTGAAATAAAGAACATCTGACTTCTTGTTTTTTTAATATTAGTCTCCTCATTTAATAAGTACATTAAAATGCATTTGTAGGGAGTAACTTGCAGTACGAATAGTCCCTGCTCTCAAGGTTTACTCTGCTGGAAAATGAGAGTAGGGGCAGGTATACCTACAGGTAACTGCCATGGTAATGATTATACTGACTTTTAATAAAAAAACTTAAATGGGGGATTAGAGCATTTCAACTATGGGGTTTGAGGTAGTCTTCACGGTATTTAATTCTGAAAATCAAGGCAGGGTCATTTTAGACAAAATGTGTTGGCCAAGGCAAGAAGGAATTAAGTTCTTTTTTGGTTTGTGTAGGTTTTTTTGGGCACCATGTGGCATTTAGGGATCTTAGTTCCCCAAGGATTGAACATGTGCCCTCAACAGTGAAAGCACAGAGTCCTAACCACTGGCTTGCCAGGAAATTCTATGAATTAAATTCTTAATATGGTTGGTAGTTGGTGGGTTCTGAAGTCCTGGCTCCCTCTACTAGTTTCCATGTGACATTGGGCAAACAGTCCTTTGGTACTTGAGTTTCTTCATCTATAAATTAGAGATAATACTAATAATTATCTCACAGGGTTGAAATTTTTTGAAAAATTCTCCCTTGAAGTGTGATATATATGAAAAGAACACATATAATAAGAGTATAGCTTGATGAAATGTCAGAAGCTGGGCACCACTGCATAACCAGCACCCAGACCAAGAAACAGCATTATCAGCATCCCAGGAGGCCTCTACATTCTCCACTGTGGTTTGAGAATTCAGTGAGATAACATTTGTAAGGTGCTCAGAATATTCAGTAGGCATTTGGAAATGGAGCTCAGAATTGGGATAAGAGTCGTAGTATAATATAATATGAATATTAGCCATATGGTGGTGAATCCACCATTGTAGCTGTAAGTATGGATGAACCAGAGGAACTACTTGTCATGCATCAAACGTTTAAACATTTAGTAAACTTTTTTTGAATGAGTAGGGGAAAAAAATAAAGTCAGGGTTACAAACTTGGGGAACTTCGGTGTTGAAAGTAGAGCCAGAGAAAGAAAGAAATAACTAGGACAGGGTGGTGGTGAACAGAGAGCTAGGAGAATGTAGTGTTCATAAAAACTAAAAGAAGATAAAGTAGTCAGCAATATTAAGGCTTTAGAGAGACCAAGTAAAGAATTGACAGTTATCAAAATCATTGCTTTACTTTTCATGGGCAGCCATTATAGAAACACTAGAATCTGACTCTCTTTGGAGCTACAGAAAGGCAAGCATAAAATTTTGCATAAAAAAGGTTTTGCAGTTTAACTTAGTATTCAAATAATGTAAAAAAAAAATTTTTTTTTGAAGTATGGTTGATTTACAAGGCTGTATTTCTGCTGTACTGAAAAGTGGCTCAGTTATATAAACATTCTTTTTTATGGTCTTTTCTATTATAGTTTATCCCAGAATATTGAATATAGGTCCCTGTGCTATATAGTAGGACTTTGTTGTTTATCCACAAATAAATTCTTGAGGGTCCCAGAGATTAAATGGGTTTAAAGTATTGGGAGGCACTGTGTTTAAAGATAAAAAAAGTGAAAATAAAATTTTGAATTAATTTTTTATTTCTTGAAAAAGATAATATAGTGTATAATTGCATTATACTGGTATAGTAGTCTGCATTAAATGGGCAGAGAACTTGAAATTTGAAGAATGATACTTTTTGATAGAAAAAACAATAAGCCTTTTAAAAATACATATAAATGAGGGCAAAGAGTGATATATGAAGATGACTTTATTGCTTCTCTCACTACCCCAGTTCTATCCATCCCAAACCATTTTTTACTATAAGCAGACATAGTCACTATAAATTTAATCAAAATACTCTTATGCTTAAAATCCTTCATTTGCTAACCTTTACTTTCAGAATATCTGGTTATCCTAGCTTCACATTTAGAGGATTTGGGGGTCTTATTGTTTAGACTTACAGTTCATTGCTGCTAAGTCGCTTCAGTTGTGTCCGACTCTGCGCAGCCCCATAGACGGCAGCCCACTAGGCTCCTCTGTCCCTGGGATTCTCCAGGCAAGAACACTGGAGTGGGTTGCCATTTCCTTCTCCAATGCATGAAAGTAAAAAGTGAAAGTGAAGTCACTCAGTTGTGACCGACTCTTAGCGACTCCATGGACTGCAGCCCACCAGGCTCCGGCATCCATGGGATTTTCCAGGCAAGAGGACTGGAGTGGGCTGCCTTTGCCTGCTCCATATAGTTCATTATTCAGATGATATCCAAAAAATTCTGAAAACAATACTAGTAAAGCAAAAGAAAAACTGACATGAAGAGTAGGTTGTTGCTCGTTGTTCAGTTGCGTCCCACTCTTTGCCACCCCATGGACTGCAGCATACCAGGCCTCCCTGACCTTCACCATCTCCCAGAGCTTGCTCACACTCATGTCCATCGAGTAGGTGACACCATCCAGCCATCTTGTCCTCTGTCGTCCCCTTTTCCTCCTGCCTTCAGTCTTTGCCAGCATCAGGGTCTTTTCTAATGAGCAGTTCTTCGCATCAGGTGGCGAAAGTATTGGAGCTTCAGTATCAGTCCTTCTAATGAATATTCAAGATTGATTTCCTTTAGAATTGACTTGTTTGATCTCCTTGCAGTCCAAGGGACTCTGAAGAGTCTTCTACAACACCACAATTCAAAAACATCAATTCTTCAGGACTCAAGCCTTCATCATCCAACTCTTTACATCCATACGTGACAACTGGAAAAACCATAGCTTTGACTAGACAGACTTTTGTTGGCAAAGTAATGTCTCTGCTTTTTAATTTTCTGTCTATGTTGGTCATAGCTTTTCTTCCAAGGAGCAAGTAAGTGTCTTTTAATTTCATGGCTGCAGTCACCATCTTCAGTGATTTTTGAGCCCAAGAAAATAAAGTCTGTCACTGTTTCCATTGTTACCCCATCTTTTTGCCATGAAAGGATGGGACTGGATGCCATGAACTTAAGTTTTTGAATATTGAGTTTTAAGCCAGCTTTTCCACTCTCCTCTTTCACCTTCCTCAAGAGGCTTTTTTTTAGTTCCTCTTCACACTCTGCCATAAGGGTGGTGTCATCTGCATATCTGAGGTTATTGGTATTTCTCCCAGCAATCTTGATTCCAGCTTGTGCTTCATCCAGCCCAGTATTTCTCATGCTGTACTCTGTATGTAAGTTAAATAAGCAGGGTGACGATAAACAACCTTGATGTACTCCTTTCCCAATTTTGAACCAGTCTGTTGTTCCATGTCTGGTTCTGTTGCTTCTTGACTTGCAGACAGGTTTCTCAAGAGGTAGGTAGGGTGGCCTGATACTTCCATCTCTCAAGAATTTTCCACAGTTTGTTGTGATCCCCACAGTCAAAGGCTTTAGCATAGTCAGTGAAGCAGAAGTAGATATTTTTCTGGAATTCTCTTGCTTTTTCTATGTCCAACAGATGTTGGCAGTGTGATCTCTTGTTCCTCTGCCTTTTCTAAATCCAGCTTGCACATCTGGAAGTTCTCGATTCACATACTGTTGAAGCTTACCTTGGAGAGTTTTTAGCATTACCTTGCTAGCATGTGAAATGAATGCAATTGTGCAGTAGGTTGAACATTCTTTGGCTCTGTCTGTCTTTGGTAGGTGGGATGTAATTTTTTTTAGTTTCAGCTCTTTAAGTATCCATACCTTTCGCTGAAGAAATGTTAATATATTTGAGATATAATGAAAGATGTGTTTTTCTTGAGTATAGGAAGTTATAGAACACTTTGGTTTAATTTATGGTATCCATCAGCTTTAATTATACCCAATAGCTTGTTTCTTTTTTTAGTAATTCTGTTTACAAATACTTACAAGGATTAACATCTCATGACTTTCTTTTAGATGTCTTCCAAAGAAAACCATTTGCTTATTTTCAAAGTGGAATAAAATTTATTTTATCTCAATTACCATATGGATCCACTGGATCTTTTTTTTTATAAGTCTAATATTTAGAATATGGAATCTTGGTGATCTTGTTTTTCTGTTTCTTAAAATGTCTTGCTGTTTCTTGATCCTAAAGATTATTTCCTGTTTACTCATCACTTTATTTCCAGCTATGCTAAAAAAAAAAGTAATACAATAGCAAAATGGTTTTGGAAGCACCTCGAAGGATGGTATGGTAGTGAAATAAGTGGAAGATATTGCATTGCCCAACATTTTGTATCTTTCAAGATAGTATGAGAGAAGAGAGAGACACTACCTTTAATTGTTGGCTTTTAATTTTCCTTCAACACAATTGAGGAGTCAGAATTAGTCATTCTCTGTTCATACTGTCAAAAGATAAGAAAGTTAACACAAGAAAATATTTGACAGTTATTACATAAATAAGATGAATGCAAGAACAAAGCGACACTACTCAAGACAAATGATAATGGTGAAATTGATTGCATGAGCAAAATCTCAGCTTAAGGGTCTTTAGATACCATATCCTAGATCAGGGATCCCCAACCCCCAGGCCACAAGCCTTTAGGAATAGAGGTGAGTGGCAGGCCAGTGAGGGAAGCTTCCGTCTGTGTTTAACGGAGGCTCCCATCACTCCCTTTAAACCTGAGCTCCACCTGCTGTCAGACCTGCAGAAGTATTAGATTCTCACAGGAGGAGCAGCTCCTCCTGTGAGAATCTAATGCCTGATGGTCTGAGGAGGGGCTGAGGTGATGCTAGTGCTGAGGAGCCACTACAAATACAGATTATTATTAGCAGAGAGATTTGACTACACAGAGACCACAATCAGTTGCTGGACTGCACTGTCTGAGATGAGTTTCTTCACACTGAAGAATCAGTAAATGAACAATATATTTCTAAGGATAAAAAAGAAAGTACTCTCATCTAGTTAATAAGAAGGACTTCATTATGTAATATTCTGTGACAATATTAGGAACATCCCACTTTGCTAGAAGTATATGTGGCAGAAATCTTTGGTTTTGTGATGTTTGTGAACTAAAATTTACTCGAGATGGTGCATTAATGGACAAATCTTCAAGGGAGATATGTATACAAAGGTAGTTGGAAGGAAATAGATGGTGTAGAAATTTAAAAATTCATTAGATTATTCCAGAACAAAAAAATTGATATTTTACAATTATGAATCAAATATGGTCATCATCATCTCTCTCTCCNCTGCCATAAGGGTGGTGTCATCTGCATATCTGAGGTTATTGGTATTTCTCCCAGCAATCTTGATTCCAGCTTGTGCTTCATCCAGCCCAGTATTTCTCATGCTGTACTCTGTATGTAAGTTAAATAAGCAGGGTGACGATAAACAACCTTGATGTACTCCTTTCCCAATTTTGAACCAGTCTGTTGTTCCATGTCTGGTTCTGTTGCTTCTTGACTTGCAGACAGGTTTCTCAAGAGGTAGGTAGGGTGGCCTGATACTTCCATCTCTCAAGAATTTTCCACAGTTTGTTGTGATCCCCACAGTCAAAGGCTTTAGCATAGTCAGTGAAGCAGAAGTAGATATTTTTCTGGAATTCTCTTGCTTTTTCTATGTCCAACAGATGTTGGCAGTGTGATCTCTTGTTCCTCTGCCTTTTCTAAATCCAGCTTGCACATCTGGAAGTTCTCGATTCACATACTGTTGAAGCTTACCTTGGAGAGTTTTTAGCATTACCTTGCTAGCATGTGAAATGAATGCAATTGTGCAGTAGGTTGAACATTCTTTGGCTCTGTCTGTCTTTGGTAGGTGGGATGTAATTTTTTTTAGTTTCAGCTCTTTAAGTATCCATACCTTTCGCTGAAGAAATGTTAATATATTTGAGATATAATGAAAGATGTGTTTTTCTTGAGTATAGGAAGTGATAGAACACTTTGGTTTAATTTATGGTATCCATCAGCTTTAATTATACCCAATAGCTTGTTTCTTTTTTTTAGTAATTCTGTTTACAAATACTTACAAGGATTAACATTGCATGACTTTCTTTTAGATGTCTTCCAAAGAAAACCATTTGCTTATTTTCAAAGTGGAATAAAATTTATTTTATCTCAATTACCATATGGATCCACTGGATCTTTTTTTTTATAAGTCTAATATTTAGAATATGGAATCTTAGTGATCTTGTTTTTCTGTTTCTTAAAATGTCTTGCTATTTCTTGATCCTAAAGATTATTTCCTGTTTACTCATCACTTTATTTCCAGCTATGCTAAAAAAAAAAGTAATACAATAGCAAAATGGTTTTGGAAGCACCTCGAAGGATGGTATGGTAGTGAAATAAGTGGAAGATATTGCATTGCCCAACATTTTGTATCTTTCAAGATAGTATGAGAGAAGAGAGAGACACTACCTTTAATTGTTGGCTTTTAATTTTCCTTCAACACAATTGAGGAGTCAGAATTAGTCATTCTCTGTTCATACTGTCAAAAGATAAGAAAGTTAACACAAGAAAATATTTGACAGTTATTACATAAATAAGATGAATGCAAGAACAAAGCGACACTACTCAAGACAAATGATAATGGTGAAATTGATTGCATGAGCAAAATCTCAGCTTAAGGGTCTTTAGATACCATATCCTAGATCAGGGATCCCCAACCCCCAGGCCACAAGCCTTTAGGAATAGAGGTGAGTGGCAGGCCAGTGAGGGAAGCTTCCGTCTGTGTTTAACGGAGGCTCCCATCACTCCCTTTAAACCTGAGCTCCACCTGCTGTCAGACCTGCAGAAGTATTAGATTCTCACAGGAGGAGCAGCTCCTCCTGTGAGAATCTAATGCCTGATGGTCTGAGGAGGGGCTGAGGTGATGCTAGTGCTGAGGAGCCACTACAAATACAGATTATTATTAGCAGAGAGATTTGACTACACAGAGACCACAATCAGTTGCTGGACTGCACTGTCTGAGATGAGTTTCTTCACACTGAAGAATCAGTAAATGAACAATATATTTCTAAGGATAAAAAAGAAAGTACTCTCATCTAGTTAATAAGAAGGACTTCATTATGTAATATTCTGTGACAATATTAGGAACATCCCACTTTGCTAGAAGTATATGTGGCAGAAATCTTTGGTTTTGTGATGTTTGTGAACTAAAATTTACTCGAGATGGTGCATTAATGGACAAATCTTCAAGGGAGATATGTATACAAAGGTAGTTGGAAGGAAATAGATGGTGTAGAAATTTAAAAATTCATTAGATTATTCCAGAACAAAAAAATTGATATTTTACAATTATGAATCAAATATGGTCATCATCATCTCTCTCTCCAGAAAAATATGAGCCATAAAACATTTCAAAACTTTTTAAAGCATTGTATGTTGACAATTCAAATGTAGGAAGAAGAACTGGAAGTAATGGAGAGTTGGAATTCATTAGAGAAATACTTAAAATGTGGAACTAGCATTTACAGATGGACATGTTTCATGTTTATGCATTAAAGTTGATGAGCAGTTATGTTTAGAAAACATGATCCATTTTGTCTATATGTGGAATAAGAATTTTAATTTATAATTCATATTGAAATATTTCTGTTAGTTTTTCATTATCCCTTATTCTTATGTAAATGGTCAAATAACCTCAAAAATACTGAAAAGGAGAGAATGAGGTTCAATGGATCCAAATGACATTTCTCCTGGTGGTAGCTCAGCTGGTAAAGAATCCACTTGCAATGCAGGAGAGACCCCGGTTAATTCCTGGGTCAGGAAGATTGTTGGAGAAAAGGTAGAAATACCCACTTCAGTATTCTTGGGCTTCCCTGGTGGCTCAGATGGTAAAGAATCCACCTGCAATATGGGAGGCCTGGATTTGATCCCTGGTTTGGAAAGATCCCATGGAGGAGAGCATGGCAACCCATTCCTGTATTGTCTGAAATTCCCCAAGGGCAGAGGAACCTGCGATCTACAGTTGATGGGGTTCCTAAGAGTCAGACATGACTGAGCAACTAAACACAGAACAGTACAACATTTAGAGTTAAAAAGATCTCAAGAAAACTGTTAACAGTTCATATGCTATGTAACCATACCTCCCTCTCCCTTGTAGTCTACAAATCTAATGAGTTGGTAGAAATGGTAGGAGTGGTTATTTTATTTGTTCTAGTTTTTAAGAAGAAAATGGAGCCTGAATTTATTCAGTATTCAGTTCAGTCGCTCAGTCATGTCTGACTCTTTGTGACCCTATGGACTGCAGCACACCAGGCTTCTCTGTCCATCACCAACTCCTGGAGCTTACTCAAACTCATGTCCATAAACTTGGTGATGCCATTCAACCATCTCATCCTCTGTTGTCCCCGTCTCCTCCCGCCTTTGATCTTTCCCAGCATCAGGGTCTTTCCCAAGGAATCAGTTCTTCACATCAGGTGGCCAAAGTATTGGAGTTTCAGCTTCAACATCAGTCTTTCCATTGAACACGTAGGACTGATTTCTTTTAGGATGGATGGCCTGGATCTCCTTACAGTCTAAGGGACTCTCAAGAGACTTCTCGAACACCACAGTTCAAATGCATCAATTCTTTTGTGCTCAGCTTTCTTTATAGTCCAACTCTCCCATCCATACATGACCACAGGAAAAACCATAGCTTTGACTAGACGGACCTTTGTTGGCAAAGTAATGTCTCTGNAGACTTCTCGAACACCACAGTTCAAATGCATCAATTCTTTTGTGCTCAGCTTTCTTTATAGTCCAACTCTCCCATCCATACATGACCACAGGAAAAACCATAGCTTTGACTAGACGGACCTTTGTTGGCAAAGTAATGTCTCTGCTTTTTAATATGCCGTCTACATTGGTCATAACTTTTCTTCCAAGGAGCAAGGGTCTTTTAATATCGTGGCTGCAGTCACCAACTGCAGTGATTTTGGAGCCCAAGAAAATAAAGTCTGTCGCTATTTCCGTTGTTTCCCCATCTATTTGCCATGAAGGGATGGGACCAGATGCCATGATCTTAGTTCCTGAATGTTGAGTTTTAAGCCAATTTTTTCACTCTCCTCTTTGATTTTCATCAAGAGACTCTTTAGTTCTTTGCTTTCTGCCATAAGGGTGATGTCATCTCTCCCGGCAGTCTTGATTCCAGCTTGTGCTTCATCCAGCCCAGCATTTCTCATGATATACTCTGCATATAAGTTAGATAAGCAGGGTGACAATATACAGCCATGATGTACTCCTTTCCCGATTTGGAACCAGTTTGTTGTTCCATGTCCAGTTCTAACTGTTTCTTGACCTGCGTACAGATTTCTCAGGGAACAAATCAGGTGGTCTGGTATTCCCATGTCTTTAAGAATTTTGCACAGTTTGTCGTAATCCACAGTCACAGGCTTTAGCGTAGTCAATAAACCAGAAGTAGATGTTTTTCTGGAACTCTCTTGCTTTTTCAGTGATCCAGCAGATGTTGGCAATTTGATCTCTGGTTCCTCTGCCTTCTCTAAATCCAGCTTGAACATCTGGAAGTTCACAGTTTACGTACTTTTGAAGGCTGGCTTGGGGAATTTTGAGCATTACCTTTCTAGCATGTGAGATGAGTGCAGGTGTGCGATAGTTTGAACATTCTTTGGCATTGCCTTTCTTTGGGATTGGAATGAAAACTGACCTTTTCCAGTCCTATGGCCACTGTTGAGTTTTCCAAATTTGCTGACATATTGAGTGCAGCACTTTCACAGCATCATCTTTTAGGATTTGAAATAGCCCAGCTGGAATTCCATCACCTCCACTAGCTTTGTTCGTAGTGATGCTTCCTAAGGCCCACTTGACTTCGAACTCCAGGATGTCTGGCTCTAGGTGAGTGATCACACCATCGTGGTTATCTGGGTCATGAAGATTTTTTTTTGGTATAGTTCTTCTTGCCACAGAATATATTCTATATTCTTCTACCTCTGATAGGTCTGTAACATTTCTGTCCTTTATTGTGCCCATTTTGCATGAAATTTCCCTTGGTATCTCCAGTTTTCTTGAAGAGATCTCTAGTCTTTCCCATTCTGTTGTTTTCCTCTATTTCTTTGCATTGATCACCGAGGAAGGCTTTATGTCTCCTTGCTATTCTTTGGAACTCTGCATTCAAGGGGATATATCTTTCCTTTTCTCCTTTACCTTTAGCTTCTCTTCTTTCCTTAGCTATTTGTAAGGCTTCCTTAGACAACAGTTTTGCCTTTTTGCATTTCTTTTTCTTGCGGATGGTCTCGATCCCTGCTTCCTATACAATATCCCAAACTTCTGTCCATAGTTCTTCGGGCACTCTGCTTATCAGATCTAATCCCTTGAATCTATTTGTCCCTTCCACTGTATAATCGTAAGGGATTTAATTTAGGTCAAACCTGAATGGTCTACTAGGGAACTACTTCCTTCAATTTAAGTCTTGTTGGCAGCAAGGAGTTCATGATCTGACCCACAGTCAGCTCCTGCTCTTGTTTTTGATGACTCTATAGAGCTTCTCCATCTTTGGCTGCAAAGAATATATTCAGTCTGATTTCTGTATTGACCATCTGGTGATGTACATGTGTAGAGTCTTCTCTTGTGTTGTTAGAGGGTGTTTGCTGTGACTGGTGTGTTCTCTTGGCAACTCCATTAGCCTTTGACCTGCTTTGTTTTGTACTCCAAGGCCAAATTTGCCTTTTACTCCAGGTATCTCTTGACTTCCTGCTTCTGCTGCTGCTGCTAAGTCACTTCAGTCGTGTCCGACTCTGTGTGACCCCATAGACGGCAGCCCACCAGGCTCCCCCATCCCTGAGATTCTCCAGACAAGAATAATGGAGTGGGTTGCCATTTCCTTCTCCAATGCATGAAAGAGAAAAGTGAAAGTGAAGTCGCTCAGTCTGTCCGACTGTTAGCGACCCCATGGACTGCAGCCCACCAGGCTACTCCGTCCATTGGATTCTCCAGGCAAGAGTATTGGGGTGGGGTGCCATTGCCTTCCCCACTTGACTTCCTACTTTTGCATTTCAAACCCCTATAATGAAAAGGACATCTTTTTTGGGGTGTGTGTTCTAGAAGGTCTTGTAGATCTTCTTAGAACCATTCAACTTCAGTTTCTTCAGCATTACTGGTCAGGGCATAGACTTGGATTACTGTGATATTGAATGGTTTGCCTTGGGAACGAACAGAGATCATTCTGTCATTTTTGAGATTGCAGCCAGGTACTGCATTTCAGACTCTTTTGTTGACTATGATGGCTACTCCATTTCTTCTAAGGGATTCTTGCCCACAGTAGTAGATATAATGGTCATCTGAGTTAAATTCACCCATTCCAGTCCATTTTAGTTCACTGATTGCTAAGATGTTGATGTTCACTCTTGCCATCTCCTGTTTGACCACTCCAATTTGCCTTGATTCATGGACCTAACATTCCAGCTTCCTATGCAGTGTTGCTCTTTACAGCATCAGACTTGACTTAACATCACCAGTCACATCCACACCTGGGATATTTAATCCAGATATTTAACCATCCTTCTCCCTTGTAGTCTACAAATCTAATGAGTTGGTAGAAATTGTAGGATTCGTTATTTTATTTGTTCTGGTTTTTAAGAAGAAAATAGAGCCTGAATTTAAGTTTCTTCCAAAATTCTGCAATGATGCAGTTATTGTTTTAATAGCATTGTAAAGGTAATAGAGCATGACATGGCAAGTTTAAGGAATATCTAAAGGTCTTTTTTCATCATTCTCAACATTATAAAATATTAAATATAAAGAAGATAAATTTCACAGACGTTTTATAGACATAGACAATCCTATAATTTGACCTAGAAGAGTCCAACAATGTTGAACATTAAATTTGGGCTAATGGAAAGGTTGTGTTTTGTGTGCCAAAAGAAGGGAAAAAATGTCTTATCAGTTACTTTACTGTGTTATCCAAAGTTGAAACAGATACACTCAACAGAGTGTAAAAAAAAGCACATTTAATAATATAAGTGACAGAAGCTACCTACATTTTCTTGAGATTATTTTTCCCCTCATTGCCTTTCAAGGCCAGAAATTAAACATTCTCCACCTGTCCTATGGTGGTTCCTCTAGAAATTTCACATTTTTAATTTAAAGTTAATTACTTCCCCGGTGGCTCAGACGGTGAAGCGTCTGCCTACAGTGCAGGAGACCCAGGTTCAATTCCTGGGTCGGGAAGATCTCCTGGAGAAGGCAATGGCACCCCACTCCAGTACTCTTCACTGGAGAATCCCATGGATGGAGGAGCCTGGTAGGCTACAGTCCACGGGCTCGCAAAGAGTCGGACACGACTAAGTGACTTCACTTCACTTCAAAGGTAATCATTACCTTTACCTGTTTAGGAAGGTACCTTTACATTACCTTCCTAAACAGAACAAAGACTTAAAATAATTTAACTTTGATCAGTTGTGCTGATTTTGTGCTTTTGTTGTTTTTAGATTTTCTAAACCATGTGACAGTTGTTGGACAAAATTGTCTCATATAGCCAGTGATTATTTAAATTTACCTTCAAATTTACCTTTTTTTTTTTTAACTTAACGTTCATTCATCCTGAGATCCATTTTCTTTCTTCCTAAAGTATATCTTTGAGAATGTCCTTTAATATGGGTTTACTAAGAACAGATTTTCTTGTTTTGTTTTTTTTAATCTCAAAATATCTTCATTTCTCCCTTCTTATTCTTAAGAAGTCATCACTAGTCTCTAAGGAATTTTCTTCCTCAGACTAGTTGTGCTTTCCACTCTTTGGTGTTTACAGTTTGACTCAGATGGATTTTGGTGAGAATTCCTTATTTAATCTTACTTTGGAGTAGTTGGGACTCCTGGATATGAGGATTGTTATATCAGGCATTCTGTTTAGATGTCCTCTCTCCCATTCTTTTTCTTCATTTGTAACTTCAGTGAGTTGCAAGTTAACATTTTTTATTCTTTCCTCCTGGTCTTTTAACCTCTTTAATATCTTTCATCTCTTTGTGTGCATTCTGGGTAAGTTTTATAGTTTTTTTTTTTTTTTTTTGCCAGCTATGTCTAATCAGTTATGTGATGCCTTTCTAAGATTCTAATTATGTACTGTATTTCATTTCTGGAAATGGTTTCCATTCATCTAATTGTTTTGATTGACCTCTTGGTCTTGACCATCTCTTTAGTGTGCTTATTTTCTGTTTTGTATCCAACAATTCTAATAATTGTTGTTTTCTCAGTTTTTAAATAATTTCGCAAGCTCTTGCTCATAGTATCTTATTTCCTTATGGGTTTCATTTTTGATTGAGATCTCTTTCTTGCAGGATTGTAGCATTAGAGAGAAATCTGGATTCTGTGGCACCTGGAAGCGTTGTCAGCACAGAGATACTTGGTTTGGTGTTTTCCCTGGTCAGATAATGTGAATTCCAGAGCCCAAGCTAGGAGAGTGCTCACTTGTTAAGAATTATCAAAGAAGAGCCTTCTCTCCTTTACCTAGAGCCAAGGCTCAGGCAAGAAATTTTCCATACAGTTCTGCCTTAAAGGGGGAAGTCAGCTTTTTCCTAATTCACTTTCTGTTAGTTTCTTGTGGGGGTTCCACAGTTCCGAGCCTTTACTTCCCAATGCCTTCGATGTCTCTGCTAACACAGAAATTGGTATATGTAGCGGTTAACCAGGAGGAGATTTGGAGCCCTGGGTAAGGCTGTTACAGGGTTAGGCAGCAGACCTCTGGCCACTCATGCACTCTTCGTTTTAACGGACAACAAGTACTGTTTCTCTGTCATAAGATAGAAGGAAGCATTTTGCTTAAAGAGGTTATAAGTAAAGAACATGAAAATGAATGATGAATACCATCACAGATCTTAAGTTAATGTTCTGTTTTATCATAAAATGGTGATTCTCAAACTTTCTGGTTCTGGGACCCTTCTAAGGTATTTATAAAATTGTTTTTAAATAATAGTAAAGCCACTACATGCTAACCAAGAATTATCTTTATGAAAAGTAACTATTCCAACCACGAAAAAAGTAGTGAGATGAGAAGCATTGTTTTTCGTTTTTACAAATCTTTTTAATATCTCCTTGGATATAGAGATAAGATGGTTGGATTCCCATATCTGCTTTTACATTTAGTTTGTTGCAATAAGTTGTTTGGATTAAAATACATGAAGGCAATTTGTAATTGAAAAAAGAGAACCAACCTTGTGGACCCTGTGTAATAATCTTAGGGACCCTTAGCTGTCCTTGGATCACGTTTTGAAAACTGAGATGTAGGAATGTTTCCCCTGTTACCAGATGCTATTTATGTGGACAAGCCATTTGTACACATAACTTATTGTGATTTCAGTAGTAACTGTAAATTTAGTAGTGTAATATAAAGCCAGGTCATATTAATGGAATTTGAAAGATGGGCCCAGAGTCGGGTATAGATTCAGGTTGAGGCTAGAAATGTAGATGTAGAGTTGTATTGGAATAACTATGAAGGAGTATTTAAATTTAGGGCTGGTTTGTTAGTCGTTAAAGTTGCCTGTCTGAGAATTCTGTTCTAATATCTTATGCTTCCCTTTTTCCAGAATAATGCATTAACCAATTAAAAATAGATAGAAGGACTTAATGATAACAAGTCCCTTATCCTTCTCCCTGCCTCCTAATTCCACTTCCTAGGGACCCTCACCTTTAATATACTTGGTTTTATTTCTGACCTCCATATCACTAAATAGTATGCTGCATTTTTATATCTTAATTTATCAACTATACATTAATTTGACTTCTTACAATCGCGGTTAGGAGTTCATATATACCCTCTCATGCTTCTCATGTTTCTCCTCCCAAATCCAGTAATATGGCTGTCTCTCTTCAACAATACTGTCAGTTCTGTTGTCGTTCCATCACAAGCTGATAGTACTATTAAGAATCTTTAAATTCTTGTCCTTCACTTTCCCTCTTTCTCCACTCCATCCCTCTACTCAGCAGTAGTTTTCCTTGTGATAGCATTTACATTGTGTTCTGTAATAGTTTATCTTCCGTTATTTAGGTCTATTGTAAAACTTGAAAGCAAAACCATTTCATTTTTATGACTGTAAATAGTATATACTGTGGTGCCAAGTACTGATCTATGATTAGAATTCCTAGTGTATTCCATTTTATAACCCTGTATCACTTAATAATCTTTCTAGGCTCAAGTTCAAACGTGTTTTCCTTTTTTTACACTCTGCTAGTTGCTCAGCTGTGATCATGATTTTTCTTGACCAGTTTTAATATTTCCTGAAGTCTTTCATTAACCTGTTTTTCACCCAAATCTTCTTGGTGCCTTGATTATATCATGAGATTTCCCCAGGCTCCTGATCTGCTGTCTATTGTCCAGTCATCTGTTTTCCTGAACATCTTTCTCCTGGAGGCTTCTGTCCTTCCTTTGATTGCAGTCTCATCTGGGCCTTTGTATTACTGCTGACCTGGGCTTTTATCACTATCCTAGTTTGAATCCACTGTTTGTGGAATTTCATGGTATTTTTCTTGTTTTATTTTTTGGTGAAGTACGTTTTCATGTAGCTTCCTAAGAAAAGGCATATAGGAGGTAAACTTCAGACCTTAAATGTCAGAATCTATATTCTGTGTTAATAGTTTAGCTGGGTGCAGAATTCCACATTGATAACCATTTTCCCTTGAATTTTCAAGACATTACCATATTGTCTTCCAGCCACTAGTGTTAAAAATAAGTCTGATTTTCATTTAATTGTGTGTAGGTAACCTGTTTTGTTTGTGTCTGGAGAGTTAAAGGATTTTTTTCTCTTCGTCTTGAGGTGTTATGAAATGCTAAATGTCAGTGTTGTCCTTTCTTTCTGTTCTGCACTCTCTAGACCTCTGAATTTGAAAATACATTCCTCCCTTCAAGAGTGGGAAAATTTTATTTAATTTCTTCCATCTGCTTTTTTTCTTTTCTCTAGAATTCCTTCTTGTTAGAATTTTAGACCTGCTATATTTATCCTTTCTCTTTAATCATTTTCTTTATCTTGTTAATGTCCTTCATTTTTATCTTCTAACAAGTGTAAAGTTCTTATTTTATAGATACAAATTAGAGATTTTGAAAATTCTTAGCTGTTGCTTTGAGTTATCCATTTCCCATGGAATAATTCTTGTTTCTTTTTCAGTTTGTAGTAATATCTGGTCATTTTGGCTGGCTGTTTATTTTGATAAGGCTTCTGACTGTCCTCACTTTCAGCTTTGTTGTTGTTCAGTTGCTAAGACGTGTATGATTCTTTGTGACCCCATGGACTGCAGAACACCAGTGAAGCACATCTCCAGGAGTTTACTCAAACCCATGTCCATTGAGTTGATGATGCCATCCAGCCATCTCATCCTCTGTCACCCCCTTCTCCTCCTTCCCTCAACCTTACCCAGCATCAGGGTCTTTTCCAGTGAGTCGGCCCTTCGCATCAGGTGGCCAAAGTATTAGAGCTTCAGCAGCATCAGTCCTTCCAATGAATATTCAGAGTTGATTTCCTTTAGGATTGACTGGTTCAGGTAACTCTTGCTGTTCGAGTAACTCTCGTTGTCTTCTCCAGCAGCACAATTTGAAAGCATAATTTTTTGTCACTTAACCTTCTTTATGGTCCATCTCTCACATTTGTACACGACTACTGAAAAAATCATAGCTTTGACTATATGGACCTTTGTCAGCAAAGTGATGCCTTTGCTTTTTAATATGCTGTCTAGGTTTGTCATAGCTTTCCTTCCAAGGGCAAGCATCTTAATTTCATTGCTACGGTCACAATCCGGAATGATTTTGGAGCCCAAGAAAATAAAATCTGCCATTGTTTACACTTTTTCTCCATCTGTTTGCTATGAAGTGATAAAACCAGATACCATGATCTTAGTTTTCTGAATGATGAGTTTTAAGCCAGCTTTTCACTCACCTTTTTAACCTTCATCAAGAGGCTATTTAGTTACTGTTTGCTTTCTGCCATTAGGGCAGTATGGGCTGCGTTTCTGATGTAGTTGCTCTTTCTCCCAGCAGTCTTCTTGATTCCAGCTTTTGCTTCATCGAGCCCAGCATTTTGCATGATGTAGTCTGCATAGAAGTTAAATAAGCAGAGCAACAATATACAAACTTGATGTACTCCTTTCCCAATTTTGAACCAGTCCGTTGTTCCATGTGTGGTTCTAACCGTTGCTTCCTAGTCTGCAGACAGGTTTCTCGGGAGACAGGTAAGGTGGTCTGGTATTCCCAACTCTTTTAAGAATTTACCACAGTTTATTCTGATCCACACAGTCAAAGGCTTTAGCATAGTCAATGAAGCAGAAGTAGATACTTTCCTGAAATTATCTTCCTTTCCCTATGATTCAGCGAATGTTGGCAATTTGATCTCTGGTTTCTCTGCCTTTTTTCAATCCAGCTTATACATCTGCAGGTTCTTGGTTCACATGCTATTGAAGTCTAGCTTGAAGAATTTTGAGCATTACTTGCATGTGAAATCAGTTCAGTTGTGTGGTAGTTTGAACATCTTTAGCTTCAGTTCTTAAGCCGAAGGTAAACAGTTTGGGAATATGAAACATATTTTTTTACTCTCTAATATCAATAATATCCTAAATGCTCCCCCCTCAAGAGAAATATGTCTTTATTTCTTCAGCTTTCTTACCCATGTCTGATTATTTCTTAAGCTTTCTTACCCATGTTGATTTCCTATGTTTGTTTCATAATTTGTTTTTTTTAGTTTGTTGCACTTTAAAACTGACTGAAACTGATTAGATTTAATTTATTCACAAAGGATATTATCATCTAAATAAAAGCTTCTGCTCTCCTGGTTGTTTGGTAAATGAAAATCTCATTTCACAGATTATTTCTGTGGCACAGGATGTGGGTTTTTACTTTATGTCCTGGTTTATTTAAGATTGGTGGGGGGAGCATATGACTTGTGGGATTTTAGTCCCCAAATAGGAATTGAACTGGGGCCATTGGCAATGAGAGTTCAGAGTCCTAACCACTGGACTGCCAGGGTGTTCCCTATTTAAGAAACAACTTAAAGACAGTTTGTGCATGTGTGCTCAGTTGTGTCTGACTTTTTGTGACCTCATGGACTGTAGCCCACCAGGCTCCTCTGTCCTTGGGATTTGCCAGGCAAGAATACTGGAGTGGTTTGCCATTTTCTTCTCCATAAAGATGGTTAAGTCTTAAATTTTATATAGAGGCATAACTTACCTTTTATTCTAACACTCGAAACTAGGCAAAAACTTTGATTTGAACTGTTTCAACTTGACTAGTTTTACATAAACTAATTTGAACTCGACCTGAATTCTTAAAAATTAATTGTTTAGACTTAGCTACTTGATATTTAATTGCATTAGTATAGTCCAGTGTCATCTGTGCCATGTAAAAGACTGTTTTTCTAAAGGTATTTGAAGTTGAAAGAATTTCCCAGATGGATCTAAGATAACAGATCAGAGAATTCTTATTCTTAACTGCTGTCAGCTGCCCTAGCCCTTGACTCCCTGGGAACTGAGAGTGGATCATCATCCTTCATGATGCTTTGATGGAGGCTGTGGTTCCAGTCCAGATGATGGTTAGGGACCTGGTTGTACAGAGCAAGTTAGATTAGTTAACCTTAAGGATGTAAATATATGGTAATTGCTAAATGCACTGGCATCTTTTTTATATGGCTGCTAGGAAGGGTGACTATAAAATTTATTGTTCACATTGAGACATAGTTGAGTGAGAATACTATTAATAAATATGTGGGGCAGTAGGCATAAACTAGCGGAGAAGGCAATGGCAGCCCACTCCAGCACTCTTGCCTGGAAAACCCCATGGGCAGAGGAGCCTGGTAGGCTGCAGTCCATGGGGTCGCTACGAGTCAGACATGACTGAGCGACTTCACTTTCACTTTTCACTTTCCTGCATTGGAGAAGGAAATGGCAACCCACTCCAATGTTCTTGCCTGGAGAATCCCAGGGACGGAGGAGCCTTGTGGGCTGCCGTCTATGGGGTTGCACAGAGTCGGACACTACTGAAGCGACTTAGCAGCAGCAGGCATAAACCAGAGCACAAGGTCATCCGTCCTCAAGCTGTGTGGACTTCTAAAGATCAGAGGCAGTATACATCAAATTGCCTGCCTAGCATACTTGATATTTCTGTTCTACTCCAACTTTTGCTTTTTGTCCTGTAGGACACATTTTGGGGAGCATAAAATGTGAACAGATGCTCGATGAAGAGCAGTGGGATGAATGGAAACAGTATAGGAATTCAAGACTCTCTGGATTTTTATGTAGCTGTTTAGCCTGTACATGCGAAATCTTACCAGTAAATGTTAAATACAAGTTCCACAGAACTGGTGCATTTATATTTTAAACATGATTCTCTTTCTCGGTTCTAGGAATTTTGAAGACCTATACGTTACTGGAATTTTTCTTAACAATGTGGAATTATCCATAGAAAATGTCAATGCCCATTTAATTTCCCACTATTGCAGTTTAAACTTCCTTTTTCCTGTCTTATAATTGGCATATATGTAGAAAATGTTAGCTAATTTTTAGTGTCAAAATGTGGAAAACCTCATCCAAATAGAAATTATAAGAGTTTCTTTGGACTCTGTTCTAAGTTTTTGTTTTTTTTTCTTTTTCATATTGGGCTGAAATCTGCCACCCTTCCATCCATTGGTTCTAGTTCTGTTCTCTGGAGCAGCATGGAGTAAGTCTCTTCTATTAGAAGGCAGCTATCATATCTTCCAAGGTCACCTTTTCTAGACTGAATGTCCCCAGGTCCTCTACTTTTTATGTAAAATAATACCCATACTTATAAACTTCATACTGATTCCTTTTGAATACATTCTAATTGTCAGTGTCTTCCATAATACAGTTAAAATATGATGGCCCCAGATTTTAATTCTATGCCACATTTTTTTGGTATTGTGCATACCAGTGAAGAATATCCTGTACTGTAACCCATGAATCAGGCACATTAGTTTATTAGTGCAGCTTCAGCTATGTCAGGTATTTTTTTTCTTAGCTGTACTTAACTTTTGAGTCATATTAAAATGTATGGTCAACTAAAACCTGTCAGGTAAATAACTGTTGGGGCTATCCCTTTTTTTAAGAAGGCATTTCTGCCTTGGTAATAGAGCTTTAGCAGGTATGATTGTGAATGTTTACTGAAGCGACTTAGCAGCAGCAGGCATAAACCAGAGCACAAGGTCATCCGTCCTCAAGCTGTGTGGACTTCTAAAGATCAGAGGCAGTATACATCAAATTGCCTGCCTAGCATACTTGATATTTCTGTTCTACTCCAACTTTTGCTTTTTGTCCTGTAGGACACATTTTGGGGAGCATAAAATGTGAACAGATGCTCGATGAAGAGCAGTGGGATGAATGGAAACAGTATAGGAATTCAAGACTCTCTGGATTTTTATGTAGCTGTTTAGCCTGTACATGCGAAATCTTACCAGTAAATGTTAAATACAAGTTCCACAGAACTGGTGCATTTATATTTTAAACATGATTCTCTTTCTCGGTTCTAGGAATTTTGAAGACCTATATGTTACTGGAATTTTTCTTAACAATGTGGAATTATCCATAGAAAATGTCAATGCCCATTTAATTTCCCACTATTGCAGTTTAAACTTCCTTTTTCCTGTCTTATAATTGGCATATATGTAGAAAATGTTAGCTAATTTTTAGTGTCAAAATGTGGAAAACCTCATCCAAATAGAAATTATAAGAGTTTCTTTGGACTCTGTTCTAAGTTTTTGTTTTTTTTTCTTTTTCATATTGGGCTGAAATCTGCCACCCTTCCATCCATTGGTTCTAGTTCTGTTCTCTGGAGCAGCATGGAGTAAGTCTCTTCTATTAGAAGGCAGCTATCATATCTTCCAAGGTCACCTTTTCTAGACTGAATGTCCCCAGGTCCTCTACTTTTTATGTAAAATAATACCCATACTTATAAACTTCATACTGATTCCTTTTGAATACATTCTAATTGTCAGTGTCTTCCATAATACAGTTAAAATATGATGGCCCCAGATTTTAATTCTATGCCACATTTTTTTGGTATTGTGCATACCAGTGAAGAATATCCTGTACTGTAACCCATGAATCAGGCACATTAGTTTATTAGTGCAGCTTCAGCTATGTCAGGTATTTTTTTTCTTAGCTGTACTTAACTTTTGAGTCATATTAAAATGTATGGTCAACTAAAACCTGTCAGGTAAATAACTGTTGGGGCTATCCCTTTTTTTAAGAAGGCATTTCTGCCTTGGTAATAGAGCTTTAGCAGGTATGATTGTGAATGTATTACTTAACAGAGAACCTAAAACAACAAAAATGTTTTTATATGCTAACATCTGTGGGCCTTGTTTTATGTGACTTAGGCTCTCAAATTAAAAATTAAAGTAAATGTTACTTTAAGAACTTTACCTGAAGATTCATTTGATTCAGAGTTTTGGAAAATGGTTTTGTCTCTTTGAGGTCTAAATGGTTATGATTGCAAAACACCTGACTTAGGTTCCTTTTGCAGCATGCGCTAACATTTTTAAGAGAGAAAAAAATGTGTATAATGATTGCTGCCTATAACCTGGAAAATGCATCTAATATAATAGATACTGCATTGTAAAATCTGTACTCTAGAGAAGGATTTCTCAACCTTAGCACTGTTGACATTCTTTGGATAATTCTTTGTTGTGGATAGCTGTCCTTTATAGGATATATAACAGCATCACTGACCTCTACCCACTAAATACAAGTAGCACACATCACCTTCTCCTCTGCAGTTTGATCATCAAAAATATCTCCAGACGTGACCAGGTATCTACAGGAGGGCATAGTCTCCTCTAGTTGAGAACCACTGCCTTAGAACATCAGAAGTATTTCTTAAGTCATGTCAGTAACAATTTCTACCTTAAATGTTTTCCTTAATTGGAGCTAGAATACAGTATTTTAAAACTATAGAACATAATAAAGAACTTTACATACAGCAAATACTTTTTTAAGTTCCTAATTTGATCAGTTTTCTTCCTAATACTGCTTCTTATCTCAGTTTGTCCTCCCTGCTTTGTGATAATGATCTTTGGATCTGAAACAATAAGTGTGACTGTCTTAATTTATTCAGATTAAGGAATGAAAATTATGCAGCAGTAACAAACAGGGTATTTGGTTAGGTGGTTTATTAAGTTCATACTTGTTCTTTTGTAGTCATGATTGAATTACTGGGAAATGTGCTTTTAAGTTGATTGAGTTCCTAGATTTTAAAAATTAAATTGTATTTTGTTTATTCTTCTACTCCACAATATAGCCAGCAGCCAGCTTCGGGTGTAGCCTACTCTCATCCAACCACCGTTGCTAGCTACACTGTCCATCAGGCGCCAGTAGCTGCTCACACAGTTACTGCTGCCTATGCACCAGCAGCCGCCACAGTTGCAGTTGCCAGGCCTGCTCCAGTAGCTGTTGCAGCTGCTGCAACAGCTGCTGCTTATGGAGGTTACCCCACTGCACACACAGCGACTGACTATGGGTATACACAGAGGCAACAAGAAGCACCTCCACCACCACCCCCAGCTACTACACAGAACTACCAGGTAAGAAAGCTTCTGCTTTCATTAGCCTTAACATACAGGTTCAGTGGCATCAGTGTTTAATGTAATGTCCAAGCCAGTGCTTTTCAAACTTGAGTCTTGCAAAATATACCTCTAATGATAGAGAAAAGTAAGTATGTATTCCTAGGTAATCCAGGGGCATACTCCAGGGATTAAGCTTCCTTGCAGTGAGTTTTATATTGATAATCCCCCAGTCCATTTCACTTCACTCTATATATATGTTTGCTTTAATTTTAAAGAAATTACTGGCTAAATATTTTAATCTTATAACAAGTTTTTGAGAAAAATTAAGACATATAAGGTCTTCTGCCCTTTGTTGGTACTGTGGCATTATTTATCCACTTGGGACACCCCTATGTCTGTTTTGAGAACCATGAGCTTCAGCTGTGTGGGACAGATTACATAGTGTTAGGACTTACCTGTCAGTCCAGTGGTTACTTGGCACTTCCACTGCAGGGAGCTTGGGTTCAGCCTCTGTTGTGGGAACCCACATGCTGGAATGCCATTAAACAAAGCAAATTACATAATGTCTTCCTGAAACACTGTGGAAATTCTGTTGCCTATGTGTACTTCTTCCCCTCGAGATACTGTTTCTTTATCTATAACAGAAATTGATCCTGCCCTTAAGTCATCTAATTGCTTCTTGTTAGGTTTATGGGAACATAAAGCGCTTAAATCTCTTTATAAAAATATGGTCTCTTTATGTCTCATATGGCACTAAATTACTACTTGCTTATTTAATAAATTTGGTCCTAATTCTTTTAACCCATTTTTTGTTTGTTTAAGATCTAGTTTTTAAACTTTGGGGCTTCTGATTTTTTAATATTCTTTCTAAAATAAAGGGATTTATTTTGTTTGTTATCTAAGAAATTGACATATGGATCAGCATTATTAGCATTTGCTATTAATATTTAGCAGGTTTCTAAACTCAGAATTACTTTGACATGTGATTGTTTTCCTTACGTCCATAGACAGAATATAATAAATTTTATTATTTTTAATAGAGTGTATGAAGCCCATCATTTTCTGGGTCCCTGCCTGCTTCTTCAGTCTTTCTACCTGTGTGCCTCCCAAGCCTTCATCACTATATACAGTGCTAGAATTCACCCAGCTTACCTTGATCTTCATTGCTTTTGAGATTTGTAATTAATATTCCTTTCCCTTAGAACCTCTGTTTACCTTCCCTCCACCTGGAAGCTCTTACTCATCATTATGTTAATAAATAGTGGTAAATAAGGACAAACAAAAAGAAAGCTGAAACAGTCACAAAGCTTAGAACACCCAAGTGTTCTTTACTCTGGAATCCATCTTTAAGGCAGATCCACTATGCAATTTTTAAATAAAACTAATTTTTAGATAATGTTTATTTTTAAATGTTTTGATTATTTTTTCTATTGTAAAAGTTAAGCATGCTGCTTAAAATGATTTGACCTTATTTAATGAAGTCCCAAATGAATCCCCTTTGTATTGAATTTGAATCTTCTGTTTATATTCATACATATTTAGGTCTCTGTTTTCCTTTATTGGATTTTTAATGTGGCAGAGATGAGGTTTTTTTCCTTTGCCACTTCATTGATAGCAAGATTTTCTTTCATTCTCTTTCTTTAGGATTCGTACTCATATGTAAGATCCACAGCTCCTGCTGTAGCTTATGATAGTAAGCAGTACTACCAACAACCAACAGCAACTGCTGCTGCTGTAGCTGCCGCCGCCCAGCCTCAGCCTTCTGTTGCTGAGACCTACTATCAGACAGGTGAGTTTATTAACATACCACCCATTGTACACTGTTGAAACATAGTATTCAACGTGTTACTTAATGAAGATAGGCTTTTGAATCCATCTAAACTTGTTGTGTTATATTACCTTGAGAGGCAGGTTTTAGCCATGTCCTCTTTTGTATATAAAAATGCCTTTGAGTCCCAAAGAGAGAAGGCTCTGGAGGCAGTTCATAATCATATCCTTCTCTCCTGGAAGTGTATTTCATGTCTGGTCTTCATTTTACAGTTCTTTTTCTGCTGAAATAAGCTGTCCAAAGAAGTTGTGGCAGTAACTTCTGGCTGCCTGCTTTTGGCCCAGAAATGCCCAGACATACCTTCCTTTGTAATAAGTGGAGGCCCTGATGGTGGTTTCTATTTTGTGGACCCATATTTTTAATTCATCTTTCTCTGATCTGTAATGACAGTTGGTTTTGTTATCAGCCACTGGTAGTACAATATATATTAATGGTTTGAATGCAGGAACTATTTTGTTTGCAAAGCCTACATATCTGTAGTCTTTAAAAGATGGATTTTTTTCATAGAAATTTAACTGAGCACCGTTAAGACCAAAGCTCTCTGAGTTCTGAAAAGTTAGTCAGTTCAGTTGCTCAGTGGTGTGCAAGTCTATGACCCCATGGACTGCAGCATGCCAGGCCTCCTTGTCCATCACCAACTCCCAGAGCCTGCTCAAATTCATGTCCATCGAGTCAGTGATGCCATCCAACCATCTCATCCTCTGTCATCCCCATCTCCTCCCGCCTTCAGTCTTTCCCAGCATCAGGGTCTTTTCCAAGGAGTCAGTTCTTCACATCAGGTGGCCAGAGTATTGAAGCTTCAGCATCAGTCCTTCCAATGAATATTCAGGACTGATCTCCTTTAGGATTGACTGGTTGGATCTCCTTGTGGTCCAAGGGATTCTCAAGAGTCTTTTCCAACACCACAGTTCAAAAGCATCAATTTTTCAGTGCTCAGCTTTCTTTATAGTCTAACTCTCACATCCATACAAGACGACTGGAAAAACCATAGCTTTGACTAGATGGACCTTTGCCAGCAAAGTAATGACTTTGCTTTTTAATATGCTATGTTGCTCATAGCTTTTCACCCAAGGAGCGAGCATCTTTTAATGTCATGGGTGCAGTCAACCATCTGCAGTGATTTTGGAGCCCAAGAAAATAAAGTCTGTCACTGTTTCCATTGTTTCCCTATCTATTTGCCATAAAATGATGGGACTGGATGCCATGATCTTGGTTTTTTTAATGTTGAGTTTTAAGCCAGCTTTTTCACACTCCTTTTTCGCTTTCATCAAGAGGCTCTTTTAGTTCTTCACTTTCTGCCATAAGGGTGGTGTCCTGTCTCTTATACACATCTAGATGTGTATAAGAGACAGGGTATACACAGAGGCAACAAGTGTGATTTTGGAGCCCAAGAAAATAAAGTCTGTCACTGTTTCCATTGTTTCCCTATCTATTTGCCATAAAATGATGGGACTGGATGCCATGATCTTGGTTTTTTTAATGTTGAGTTTTAAGCCAGCTTTTTCACACTCCTTTTTCGCTTTCATCAAGAGGCTCTTTTAGTTCTTCACTTTCTGCCATAAGGGTGGTGTCATCTGCATATCTGAGTTTATTGATTTTTCTCCCGGCAATCTTGATTCCAGCTTCATGCAGCCCATCATTTCACATGTCATACTCTGCATATAAGTTAAATAAACAGAATGACAGTATACAGCCTGAAAAGTAAGCAACTCTTTTATTTTTGAAAGACTATGAGAGTGTGGGTAGAGCCTTGAATTAGGAAAGAGTAGAATTGGTTTCTAGCCCTGGTGTTACCAGTATCATGGGCAAGTGATTTTTTTTACCTCATTTCATCTCTCCTCTTATTTGTGAATGAGGTAGTTGACTCAGCTCTTTCTAGATTACTTTTAGATCTAAGATTGATTTTATTAGTCCCTTAGAAAGTGGGTTAAAAGTACTTTGAATTATAATGATCCTGACTTTTCTTATAGTCTCCTTTCTAATGATTTGTGGGTACAATGAGCTTTAATAAACTTCCTTATTAATTACCAAGGTTTGATGGATTATGCTGAAGAGTACTGAATTAATCTTGAGTCAGATTACCATGGTATAGTCTAAAATCTGACATGACCATGAGACTTTTTAAAATTATTTAGCTGTTGGACATCAGGGTTTTCTTGTAAAATGTTGTACTCATCTGTATGTCATGTGGATCAGAGTTCATACTATGTGTAGAAAAAGTTTTATAAACTGTTAAGTGCTGTTTATTTAAAGTACATTTACTTAACTAAGCATAAATGGGTTTGGTCCCTGATATATTTGGGCCTTTCTCAGAAAATTACATTTGTATGCTTTAGTGATCCTTAATGAGGGATTAATTATTAATTTAGTGATGATAAGTCTCATAAGATTCTTCAGGTACTCAAGTGAATGTGTGTGCGCTCAGTCATATCCGACTGTTTGTGACCCTGTGGACTGTAGCCCACCCGCCAGGTTCTTCTGTCCATGGAATTTTCCAGGCAAGAATACTGGAGTGGGTTGCCATTGCCTACTCCAGGGGATATTCCTTCCCAACCTAGGGATCAAACTTCAGTCTCCTGCATTAGCAGGCAGATTCTTTAACACTGCACCCCGGGTATACATTGGTTGTAATGTGTTCAAAGACAGCAGAAAGTTCAGGCGAGACATTAATGATAGCCGTTTAAGAACAGCTGCACTCAAGCTATTGGCATTTGAAGAATTAAGTAAGTAGCTCCTTGTGGGTTGTAATTAGCTTGAAGTTCACTATGGACAAATCAGTAAAATTCTTTTAAATGGTGTTTGAACAAGTTCCATATAATCAAGCATTGAAAATTTTACTGTGACTTAAATTATACTTTGAGGCAATCTCTGTTTTGTTGCCAGTATTAAGCATAACTCTTAAGTATACTGACTAGCCCAAATACACACACACACACATTCTTTCCTTAAAACTTTGTTAATGACATGGTTTAAGTAGTACTGGTATTTCAATTAGTGGCAAATCTTGACAATATCATTTTGGAAATAAATAGAAAGCATCTGGGGAAGAATAGTAATTTATATAGATGTTGTATTTTATGAAGTTGGTAATAAGAATTTTACTCCTTACTCCTTTTATCAAGGAGAAATTGCTAGCATAAAATTTCCAGTTAATGATGTTTATGTTTGTTTTTTCTAGGATATGTACAGTAACTATACTGGTTCACCTTTCTAATTTTCTTATGTCTCTTTCCCAATTTAGCCCCAAAAGCAGGTTATAGCCAAGGTGCAACTCAGTATACACAAGCCCAGCAAACTCGACAAGTGACAGCCATAAAACCAGCCACACCAAGTCCAGCTACCACTACTTTCTCCATTTATCCTGTATCCTCCACCGTACAGCCAGTAGCAGCTGCAGCTACTGTGGTGCCATCCTATACCCAGAGTGCTACTTACAGTACCACAGCAGTTACTTATTCTGGTAAGACTGATAAAGTGTGTTTAAATGAGTAAGCGAATTAGACTCACTAAGAAACTATCTCGGTTTTCTGTGGGATGATTTTACTCCCAGTAAAGCAAGAATTGAATTGATAGGTGTTAATACAAATATTTGTACATAGTGTGACAAATGAACCATACTCTTATGATTTTTTTTTTTTTTAATGCCAGGAAGTTTTATCAGAATGTAAAAATGCCCTCTGGGCTTTTAAAACCTTGGGCCTAGCATTGCAGTTAGAGAAAATAACATCTAGTATTCTACAGGGTCATTTCCTGTCTGACTTTTCCAAATGAATTTGAAAGTTCAAGGTTAACTTCAGGAAGTACCACTGACAGATTATTTACATTGTTTTTTCAGCTCACAAGGAGTTATGTCTTCATATTTACCATCAGGAATAAGTAATTTGAAAATATTGGGGGCCTTTATAAACATCCATAGATGATGGTTATATGACACATCTCTTGGAAGAACCGAGTAGATTTATTTTCCTTAGTAATCATATATTTTTCCTGGCCAAGAATAATCACTAAAACCTTGCTATGCCCACTGTACTTCCTAATTTTCCACTGAGGTACTTTGTATATTGGGGTGCTTAAAGTCACACATGGCTTTTTTGAAGACACTTAGTGTTGTACTAATGTATAGTTTGTTGTTGGTTTTGCATTTTACTTATTCCTTAGTATGCTGTCTTATTCCATGGAGGATTTAAGGTGGAATAGGTAATTTCATTTTTCATCTCTTGATTTTTTTGGTAGTTGAGGTGTTAGAAGTAGCCGCTGAATTTTTAAACTTTTTTTATTTCTCAAAGATTATTTTTAATCTCTTCCTCTATGTCGAACACTGTGCATGATGTTAGGGATACAAATTAGGCATGGTATGTTTGGGATCAAGACTTCATTGTGGCTGAAATACAGGATACACAGGATAACAGGAAATTGAGGCTGGAAATGTCAGTGTGGAAAGCCTTGTATGGTCTGCTTTATCTTGTGGGCAGACAGGATGCCAAAGAGAGCTCGAGAAAGGGAGCAATGGGGACAGATTTGTAAGTTAATTAAGACAGCCGTGTGGAAATGAACTGACATAAGGAGATCCGTGTGGAAATGAACTGACATAAGGAGATACTATTATTCTTTGATTTGTTACTCATGATTGCACAGATACAACTTTTCTGCCTTTCTCTGGTTAACTGGTTATAACTGTAAATGGAGTTATTTCAGTGAAATCTATTTGGACACTTAAGGAAAAAAACCCACATCAGCTTTAATAAATAAGGAATGTGATAGTATCCTTTCCTATTCCTTGTTTTTCCCTTGTATCTATTCTTCCCTTTTTCTTTCTGCCTCTTTCAGCCTTTGTCTTTCTCAGTTGCTTAAATATACCTTACACAGCATGAAGATAATTATTTCAGTTTACTGCTTTTATATGTAAGTAATATATCATTTTAAAACTCAAAGCTATTGATTTAAAAAGGAGGAAAAATTAAATTACTAGGCATCTATCCCTAGACACTAATTACCATTAACTTTTTAGTGCATGTCTTTCTGTACTTTCTTCCATGGGATTATGCATATATAAACATAATGGTTTCTTATAAAAAGTAAATTTTGTCTTATATGTACTACAGTGTAAACTGCTTTCCTTGTTGTGAATGCCCTAAGTATAGAGATACACCATTCCCTGGTTCATGTTTTTCCCCCAATTTTAGAAAATTTTCCTTTTGCAGAAAAGTGAAAAAAAAAAAAAAAAAATGCCCATAACAACACGTGCCCATACAACATTTACATAGATTCACCAATTATTATTTTGTTACATTTGCTTAACTCTCCTTTGTTTAAACACATTTTAAAGCGATTTAGCAATGTTTCCTTGTTTTCTAAGTTGCCAATCACATGGTGCCTTGCCTAGAATTCTTCCACATGTATTTCCTAAGAATAGGAGCATTCTTTTATATAACAAAATGCAGATAAGAAATTGGACATGGATATTATCTAAAAAATTTTCTTCAATTGTCCACAAATGTCTTTTATGGCTGGACTTTCTCCATAGTTAATGTATTTGTACTTTGTCTTAAATTCAGGGTCCAGTCAAGGATTATAGATTGTATTTGGTTATTAGTTTCATTTTCCTTTGATGTAGAATAACCCCTGGGGCTTCCCTGGTGGCTTAACAGTAAAGAATCCACCTGCAGTGCCAGAGACTCGGGTTCAGTCCTTGAGTTGGAAAGATTCCCTGGAGAAGTAAATGGCAACCCACTCCAGTATACATGTCTAGGAAATCCCATGGACAGAGGTGCTGGGGGTTGCTGCAGTCCACAGGATCACAAAAATTGGGCATGACTTAGCGACTATACCACCACCACCACAGAATAACTTCTAGTCAGTAAAACTACCTATATCAGCATTTCATTTCAGCACATCAGGTACATGTAATAAAGTGAAAGTCACTCATTCGTGACCGACCCTTTGCAATCCCATGGACTATACAGTCCATGGAATTCTCCAGGCCAGAATACTGGAGTAGGTAACCTTTCCCTTCTCCAGGGGATCTTCCCAACCCAGGGATGAACCCATGTCTCCCACATTGCAGGCAGATTCTTTAATAGCTGATCCACAAGGGAAGCCTAGGAGTACTGGGGTGGGTACCCTATCCCTTCTCCAGCGGAACTTGCCAACCCAGGAATAAAACCAGGGTCTCCTGCATTGCTGGTGGATTCTTTACCAACTGAGCTATCAGAGAAGCCAGCCATGTAATAAATAATGTCAGCAATAAGGAATAATTACCACAGTTTATATTAGTGACTAACTTCACCACTGATGGTCTAGAAAGGAAAAATTTCTATGGAAAAAGGTAAAACATTACTTGGTTCAATAGATACCCGGACAATCGGGTCGATAGACAGATTCCACAATATAGGAAACTTTTAGTCATTGACTTAGTTTAAGAGGTAACCACTTACTTTTTAGGAAAATGATTCTTAGTCACACTTTACTCAACCTAAGAATCCTTAAGAAGGGACTTCTTCTCAGGGTAGTGGGGAAGAAAAAATCACAATGATATCCGAAGAAAAAATAAGTCAAATCACATTAGGCAACGAAAGAAAAAAAAAAAAAAAAAAAAATTTTTTGAGGTACACAGTGTCCCAGATTTGGATAGTAAAGGATCCTTTTCAAACCAATTCTGAGTCTTTTGAACTTGGCATCATTAGTCTTTGAGCATTTCTTTCTTTTCTGGCACAGTAAGATGTTACTCTGCCTGATTCACCATTGCATCCCTAATATCCAGCATAGCACTTGACATAGGTAGGAGATAAAATCTCTGAGAAATTTTAAAAAATACTTTAAAATTCAGTATCTAGGCTTCCCACACTCAAGCTCTATAACAAAACATCAAGAGGTAAGAACTGAAATGACCCTTATCACCTTATAACCTATGCAGAACAAGACCGAATATTAAAGAATAAATAAAATGCAAAACAACAATAAACTTTGAGCCTTTCCTGCCATAGCCTCACAATTAGCCATTTCACAAAGGAACCTTGGTTTCTTGTATGGCAGTGGTATTTAGAAACCAAGATCTATGCTTAGAAAAACATAGTTTTTAATGACTAATACTGTTTTATTGTATGCCTGTGCTACGTTTTAAAGTCTCTGTTGGGAACGTTTAGTTTCATATTAAGGAAAAGTTTCAAACAGCACTGGGTAAAATAATCATTTTATGTACAGATTTGTGTGTTTGCCAGTTGTTTTCCTCCGATAAATTCCTAGATTTGTAACTTACATCAAAGAATATACACATTTTAAAGAACATATGATACACAATGTAAAATTGCCATCCAAAGAGATCATTAGGGCTTCTGAGTTCTGTGTCTGCAATTTTATATCCACTACAGCTTAGTTCAGCTATTCTTCTTATCTCTTATTGAAAATGAATTCTAGTGTTGGTACCTACTAAATGATGGCTTGTGATATAATGTATTTACTGATAAGGTGGTAGTCTTTGTTTCTGATACTGTACCTTTAAAAATTATATTCTAACTGTTGCAATTTCTTATTTGATAAGGATTTATAGTAAGGTGCTTTTTAGTTGAAATTGTTTCAGCTTTTCAGAATTGAGCTTTTACTTAATTTAGAGACATAGCATTATATTTATTTTCCCTTAATGCTATACGAGAAATGTATGTGTGTTTGCAAGTAGTTACAGGAAATATAAAGGAGATCCCTTAGCAGAGTTCCAGAACCTTCAGCATACCTTTCAGTTTATGCTTTGATTTTTTTAAAAAACACTGAATAGTAAGCTATAATTAAGCTTACTTTTAATTAGTTTTAGACTACATGTGTGCAAATGAAGGAGGTTAGTTTGTAAATATTATGCTTAGTGATTTTTGTTGTTTAAATAACACAAAGGACCTTAGAAGCTGGTCAGTTCAGTCGCTCAGTCGTATCTGACTCTTTGCAGCCCCATGAACCTCAGCATGCCAGACCTCACCAGTCCATCACCAACTGTCAGAGCCTACCCAAACCCATGTCCATTGAGTGGGTGATGCCATCCAACCATCTCATCCTGTGTTGTCCTCTTCTCCTCCTGCCCTCAATGTTTCCCAGCATCAGAGTCTTTTCAGATGAGTCAGCTCTCTGCATCAGGTGGCCAAAGTATTGGAGTTTTCAGCTTCAACATCAGTCCTTCCAATGAACACGTAGGACTGATCTCCTTTAGGATGGACTGGTTGGATCTCCTTGCAGTCCAAGGGACTCTCAAGAGTCTTCTCGAATACCACGGTTCAAAAGCATCAATTCTTCAGTGCTCAGCTTTCTTTATAGTCCAACTCTCACATCCATAAATGACCACTGGAAAAACCATAGCCTTGACTAGACAGACCTTTGTTGACAAAATAATGTCTCTGCTTTTTAATATGCTGTCTATGTTGGTCATAACTTTTCTTCTAAGGAGTAAGGGTCTTTTAATTTCATGGCTGCAGTCACCATCTGCAGTGATTTTGGAGCCCTAAAAAATAAAGTCAGCTACTGTTTCCACTGTTTCCCCATCTGTTTCCCATGAAGTGATGGGACTGGATGCCATGATCTTCGTTTTCTGAATGTTGAACTTTAAGCCAACTTTTTCACTCTCCTCTTTCACTTTCATCAAGAGGCTCTTTAGTTCTTCTTCACTTTCTGCCATAAGGGTGGTGTCATCTGCATATCTGAGGTTATTGATATTTCTCCTGGCAATCTTGATTCCAGTTTGTGCTTCTTCCAGCCCAGAATTTCTCATGATGTACTCTGCATATAAGTTAAATAAGCAGGGTGACAATATACAGCCCTGACGTACTCCTTTTCCTATTTGGAACCAGTCTGTTGTTCCATGTCCNGCTCCTCTTCACTTTCTGCCATAAGGGTGGTGTCACTGCATATCTGAGGTTATTGATATTTCTCCCAGAAATCTTGATTCCAGCTTGTGCTTCTTCCAGCCCAGCGTTTTTCATGATATACACTACATATAAGTTAAATAAGCAGGGTGACAATATACAGCCTTGACGTACTCCTTTTCCTATTTGGAACCAGCCTGTTATTCCATGTCCAGTTCTATCTGTTACTTCCGGACCTGCATATAGGTTTCTCAAGAGGCAGCTCAGGTGGTCTGGTATTCCCATCTCTTGAAGAATTTTCCATAGTTGATTGTGATCCACACAGTCAAAGGCTTTGGCATAGTCAATAAAGCAGAAATAGATGTTTTTTAAGTTGCTGCATGTCAAATCTTAGTTGCTGCATGTGGGATCTAGTTCCCGGACCAGGGATTGATCCTGGTCTCCCTGCATTGGGAGTGTGAAGTCTTAGCCACTGGACCACCAGGAAAGTCCCTATATATTTATTTATTTTTATTTACTTATGTTTTATTTGGCTGCACTGGATCTTAGTTGCAGCATGCTGGATCTAGTTCCCATGACCAGGGGTCGAATCCAAGCCCCCTGCATTGTGAGCACAGTCTCAGCTGCTGAACCGCCAGGGAAGCCCTTCTTTACTTTTTAAAATTAATTTTTATTGGAGTATAGTTGTTCGGAGGGCATTTAGAGTCTTTGGTTAGCACACTTGGGACCCATGGCTCCCAGCCTGGCCTCTGGCTGTCCTACACCTGCTGGGGGCATCAAAGCCTGCCAGGAATAAGCTCAGGAAGCTCAAGTGAGGTGGCAAAGAGTAGGCTCTGGGGTCAGACTGAAGAGGGTGAGGGAAGGTTACTGCTCTTCTGATGACTGCCTGTGTGACCTTGGACAAGTGACCTAATCTTTCAGTGCCTCGGATTCCTCATCTGTGCAGTCGCATAGTAATGGCACTGACTTTCAAAGATCATTGACACAATCAGATGAGATAATGTGTAAAAGTCCCTAGAATCTACCTGGCACAGGATAATTAATCAATTGGGACTATTTTCATTAGAGGGGACAAGAGCTACTGGACCGTTTAATAAGAATGTAAACATTTCCCTGACTGATAAACTTTCTTGTTCTGAAAAAATAGACTATTCTTTCAAATTTTACATCTTGGGCATTCTAAATAGAAATGAATCTCATTGTGAAATACAAATGTATCCCCAGCAGGGTCCAGCCTGGCACAAAGTTGTCTGGCATTACTGCAATGAATTTTCACTGTGCCTGCCTGGCACGTATGTGTCTGTCTCTATCCTACCTTTCCTCCCAGTCTTTTGCTTCTCCATGGAGATCAGAGACAACCCCCAAATTAAGGAGGCACAAAAGGAGAGGTATTTGAGTGGTAGATCCCCCACCCCTTCCCTCGTCCCTCTTCTCCCCCTTTCATCTCCTGGCGCCGATAATCACCAGGCGGTCTGAGGCTAAGTGGTAGTTTTGCCCACAGTGGAGGGGCTTGGAAACCACACCCCTCCTGGGGCCCTCCTGGCCATTCTCAGCATCTCTGTCTTCTCCACTGTTGAGATGGGTCTGAAGGGGGCATGGTGTTTCCCATGGTGTGGGTGCCGGAGACAGCGAAGGACTGACAGAGGAGCAGGTATGGGAGCAGGTATGGGGGACACAGGGGAAAAGGCGGGCAGACAGTCAGACAGACAGACTGTGCTGGAGAGAAAGGTAGATGCTCAGACCAGGGAAGGGAAAGGATGGTCTCTCTTCCTGGGTGGGAGGTGGATCTATCGCTTTGCCACAGGACTGGCTAAACACTTTGCAGGCCCCAGTATGAAGTGAAGAAGTGAGACCCCCCTTATTAAAAAAATTATTAAGAATTTCAAGACAGTGATAGCAGAGCATGACACCAAGCACAGGAGCCCTTCTGAGTGAGGCTCCTTGTGCCAGCGCACAGGTCAAGGGCCAGGGAAGCCGACCCTGCCACCAGCTTCCCCTCTCCCTTTTGCCATCTGATGCTGGTGACACTTACCCCTCAAGTCCCCAGCCATCTTCCCTGGCCTCTTTTCCTCCTCCTGATCCACTGTGCCCATCTTCCCCCTCCAATGTCCCTTTTAGGCCTGGATCCAGCTGCCCCTCCAGATCCAGATGGCAGCCCGGCTGTAGCCCCCATTGCCGCCGAGGGAGGGATACCACCCCTAGGGTCTGGTCCCTACTTCAGCAGGAAGGCCCGGCTCTCCTTCCGCCACCAGCTGCATGATGTAGCATCAGCCAACGACTCCACCATCTGATGCGGGGAACCGGGGGCTACACCTCCAGGCCTTGGCAACCTTCCTTCCCCACCTTCTCATCTGAGCCCAAGGCCCTTCCCACAGGACCCTCATGACCTTATTAAATACATTGAGAGTATTGCGTGCACGTGTTTATGTGGTGTGTTTTGGAGAGGAGATGCGGACCACGACACCAGGCCTGTGTGATGGGGCTGAGGTGGGAAGTGCAGCAAGGTGGGAGTGAGGACACGGGAGTGGGAAACAGGAGGCACCTGATCTCCAGCAGAGCCTAGGTATGCCCAGTGGGAAGTAGGTTTTCTGAAACCAAGCTTCAGAGCTGAAGGTGGTGAAACCAGTTTGGAGCGGTTAGTGGGTAGGCAGGACAGCAGATTGGGCCAGGGAGCATATTCGTTTGATAAATATCAAATGTCCACTCCCTGCCAGGTATTGAAAATATATCAGTCACTCAAGCACAAGGAATTCTCTTCTCACTGAATTTGCTTTCTGGTAGGAGGAGGCAGATAATAAATAAGCATGGTAATGAGACACTAAAATGTACTGTTGTGAAGAAAATAAACAGATAATGTGAGAAAAGGGTGGTGGTGTTTCTTAAAATTCAGGTTAGGAAAGGCCTTTCTGTGGAAGGATGGAGTTTGCAGGGTTGTGGAGTATAAGGGAAAGAGCAATCAAAGATGCTTTGAGACAGGGAAGACCGGGAGAACAGGTTTTACAGAAAATCAAAACTTCTGCAGTGGTTATTTTAAGCTTGAGATACACGTTTGGGGTCAGAGATTCTTCACTTAATCCAGGACCTCACCACATCCTTAAGATTCCTCTGTACCCCCTGAAATCTCCCAGGGCAGGATTGTTTTTTTGTTTGCTTTTGTTTTTTTGGCCATGGCACTTGACTTATGGGATCTTAGTTCCTAACCATGGGACCGCTAGGGAATTCCCCAAGGCAGGATTATATTCTAGTACCAGGTTTCCAAATGTGGCTTTCACAGTTCCCTTAGCCACTGACTGGAGAAACAGATGAGGGAAGACTGTCAGTCATTGTCAATGAGCACCACTGAGGTCTCTGGGTCCAGCCAGTCTTGCAGGGGCCAGAGTTCACTCCCAGTTTCCCATCCGAGGGACTGAAAGCTGACTTCCCATCACCCTCCCAAAGGAAAGGTGGTCGCTGGAGCTGACCCACAGCACTCCCAGTGGCTGCTCTCTCCCACTCGACATCAATCTTAAACTCCATTTGCATCAAGGTCCACCTTCCACCCAAGAGCGGCTTCTGATGAAGTGACAGAGGTGAGTGTGAACACAGGGGACCATGAGCCTGGGTCGGAGATGTGGAATCCTTCTGGCCTCACAGCCAGTAGCCTCCCAGGGGGCAGGCTGAGAGGAGGTGACTCCAGTCTCCATCAGAATTTTGAGTTCCACCTTGGGCTTGAATAGCAAGGGGAGTGGAACATCTGTGGAAAGCCCCCACATCAACCACACTCCTGTCACAAGTGCCTGGCTGTGGTAAAGAAAGTGTGGGGCTGATGGCCTGGAGAAGGGTCCATTCCAGCTTGCTCAGGACAGTGATTTATACAAACAGGAATGGTCCAGACAGAGGTCAAGGAAAGAACCCCAAAGCACACAGATTCTCACTGATGAACTGTTTATTGAATTTTGAATGGGGTATGTATGGGGTATCTCATTATATCTTAGGATCTCAGGAATCAGAGAGGTGGTAAAGTGGCAATGGTGAATTTGGGAATCTGGTCTCCCAGAAGTACCTGCCGCTCTACCCCTGGTTCTGCAATGGCTGCCAGGCGGATCACCCCTCCACTAGAGCCATCCCGCTCCATTGCCAAAGCGAGAGCTGTGGATAAAAGAAGAAAATTAGGTTAAGAGAAGAAAGTTAGGATCACAGTCAGATGCTGGGATCATGGCAAGGGAAGAAGAATGTTGACCTAGCTTGGCTAGGAAGATTTAGGCTCACAGACCCAGGAGCCCAAATTCTCACCACTGGCAGTGAACTGCAGGCATTCTTCTTTGGTCATGCCTTCCCGGTAGGTAGCATCCACATAGCCATAGATATAGGAGCTCCCGGAGCCCCCGATGGCAAAGGGCTGTCGTACCATCATACCCCCCATGGGCACCGAATACACCTACCAGACAAAGAGAGAAGAATATCATCATTTGTACATATACATTCACCTGTCCATTGTGGGAGTGGTCTGTGTAGAGTTAATAATAAGTGATGTAGAGACTGGAAAAAGAACTAGAAAATGGCTGGGGTGGGGAGAAAGGCATGGCTCCAGCGTTCTGGGGGTGGTGGTGTCTGACCTGTCCCCCTTCTTGGGGGTCCCAGCCAGCAATGATGATTCCTGCCATCAGGTCTTCTCGGTATCGGTAACACATCTCCTTAAAGAGGCTGGCCGCTGTGTGCACCAGCGGAGGCTCATTCAGCTCAATGCTAGTTGATGAAGAGAGTCATAGGGAAGACAGTGTCAGGCCATTCAGCCCCTCAGGTACCAATTCCTTTCAGACACTTGCTCTTCCCCTGCCCACAAGTACCTGTGGAAACCAAGTTGATAAGTGACTGCGTCAGCTACTGCTTGGGTATCAGCTGCTGAGCCTGAGCGGCAGCAGAAAATACGATCGTGAATAGGGGTCAGCTTGTCAGTCACTCGATTGGCAATGTACGACCTGCAGGATGGCAGAATAGTGAGGGAAGGAGCCCACCTGTCTCCCACTTCCATCTTTCACTATCCACTACCTCAACAGGATTCCAGTATTCCCGATCAGTCTTCATCTAAACTGAAACAGGCTGGAAAACAAACTTTTGAAGAATTTCACCAAAAGGTTTAGAGAACTACAAAGTAGTAAAAGATGGCAAATCCTGATCTCCCAGAAGGGAGAAATCTCCATTCCCACAGCAGCCCAAGGAGGATAAGGATGGGCTGGCAGGCAAGGAAGGAAGGAAGGGGAAGATGAGAGGATCTTTCACATAGCTGTCCTGAGCTCACCCAGTGGTTGTTCTGGAGTCGGCTCCTAGAACCACGCCCCCATCAAATTGTACGGCCATGATAGTGGTCTGGAAAAAAGGATAAAGGGCGAGTCGGCCTCTCCATATTCTCCAGCACACACAAACCTCAATGATCCGTCTATCCAATCCACAGAGTACGAGTTAAGTCGTGCGCCACCAAAGAAAGTGACAGTGAAGTCGCTCAGTCGTGTCCAACTCTTTGCGACCCCATGGACTGTAGCCTACCAGGCTCCTCTGTCCATGGGATCTTCTAGGCAATAGTACTGGAGTGGATTGCTATTTCCTTCTCCAGGGGATCTTCCCAACCAAGGGACAGAACTTGGGTCTCCCTCGTTGTAGACNCAGTCGTGTCCAACTCTTTGCGACCCCATGGACTGTAGCCTACCAGGCTCCTCTGTCCATGGGATCTTCTAGGCAATAGTACTGGAGTGGATTGCTATTTCCTTCTCCAGGGGATCTTCCCAACCAAGGGACAGAACTTGGGTCTCCCTCGTTGTAGACAGACGCTTTACTGTCTGAGTCACCAGGGAAGTACCAAACCATCATCAAATCTCATGGCGGGGGGGTCTCAATACCCCGCAGGGTATCATAATTCCAATCCTCAAATTCCCAAAGGGCCACCCTGGCCTTAAGCTTTCGTCCTGCAAGATTCCAGAATCCCACGCTCAGCCTACCTTCCACCTCCCATCACATCACCCCTGCATCCTTAGAATACCTTTTCCCCCTGCCTGAGTGCATCGCACAGATCACCTCTCTCCTCCCGCCCCTTCAGTTCTCCCAACCCACTCCAGCGTTATCCTTCTATCTCTTCAAGCCTTGCGCATATCTCCAGAAGCCCGAGTTCTTCCTTACCCCTGTGGAAACTTCCCGGTTCTCCCAGTCGGGGGCAATAGCCTCAGGCCCCCAGGCTGGTGCCGGCCTGGTTCCCCAAGCTGCTACTAAGGTGGCCGCCATCTTCCTCGACGCTCCGGTATTGCCGCAAAGCAACTGTCGTAAAGCGCTCTGTCACTCTCTTAAGTCGTGATCTGAGGACTTCTGGTTGACGGCAGAAGGGAAAAGAAATGCATAGGGAAAGTTATTTTGCGACAGGGAGCGCTTGATGGCAGAGTGGCTGGCAAACAAACCAAAAAAACTCAACAGAAAAACCCGCAAACCCTGTGGAAAGACTACTTTCCTCTCGGTTCGGGCGGGACTGATAAATCTGATAGGAATTGCGGATCAAAGAACCTTCATGGTAGACTTGTGCATCTCCGGTTTAGAGTGAGGGCACTATGTTTTCATTTCCCTTAGTTAGATCAGATCATATCAGATCAGTCGCTCAGTCGTGTCCGACTCTTTGCGACCCCATAAGTTGCAGCACGCCAGGCCTCCCTGTCCATCACCATCTCCCGGAGTTCACTCAAACTCACGTCCATCGAAGGGGCAGGAGGAGAAGGGGACGACAGAGGATGAGATGGTTGGATGGCATCACCGACTCGATGGACGTGAGTCTGAGTGAACTCCGGGAGTTGGTGATGGACAGGGAGGCCTGGCATGCTGCGATTCATGGGGTCACAAAGAATCGGACACGACAGAGCGACTGAACTGAACTGGACTGAACTGATAGGACCTAAAACTCTAGGTCATAAAAGAAATACAAATTTTTCCAAATATTTGTGAAATGTTCATGTTTAGAATCTAGCCAAGACACTGCAGGGAAACTTAATTAGAATGTGGGAAAGCATACATGTTGAGGAACAGATAAAATGACCCACAATCGCAGTTGAGTTCTCTCATCATGTGGATATGTTATTTCGGAAACAGATACTACAGTATTAAGTTCTCAGTTCAGTTTAGTTCAGTCGCTCAGTCATGTCCAATTCTTTGCGACCCCATGAATTGCAGCACACCAGGCCTCCCTGTCCATCACCATCTCCCGGAGTTCACCCAAACTCACGTCCATCGAGTCGGTGATGCCATCCAGCCATCTCATCCTCTGTCATCCCCTTCTCCTCCTGCCCCCAATCCCTCCCAGCATCAGAGTCTTTTCCAATGAGTCAACTCTTCACATGAGGTGGCCAAAGTACTGGAGTTTCAGCTTTAGCATCATTCCTTCCAAAGAAATCCCAGGGTTGGTCTCCTTCAGAATGGACTGGTTGGATCTCCTTGCAGTCCAAGGGACACTCAAGAGTCTTCTCAACTCCTACTAATTTCTCATGAAGCAAAGATGAATCACCTTCACCAAATAACTTTCAAACTGCAGATCTGTGAACAAAATATGTGATTCTTTTTTAAGTCACTAAAATGTGGGGAAGTTTGGTATCTGATATTGGTAATTGAAACATTTGGATACATTCATTTTCAATACCTTTCCACCCTCCGGTCTTTTCCGTTGTAGTTTCCTCTGCCTAGAACTGTACTCAGAATTCACTTGTCTTGTGGCTTTAGGTCTCCTCAGATATTACTTTTTCCTTCACTCAGCTATTGTGTTTAGCATCATATACAGAGAAGTCTATGTACATTATGGACTGGATTTTGAGATTTGTTCAACAGCTCAAATATGTCCTGGATGAGCTCTCCTTTTCTGTTTTTCTTCCATTTACATATAAAGAAGTAAGAAAAGTAACAAAATTCCCAAGCCAACTATCAATTATTCAGAAGCTTCACACAGTGAACTTTATTTTCATCTCACTGGTTAAAATTTGCCCTAAAGTAACCTCTAACTATGGGGCTTCCCTGGTGGCTCAGTGGCAAAGAATCTACCTATAATGCAAGAGACCTGATTTTGATCCATGGGTTGGGAAGATCCCCTGGAGCAGGACGTGGGAACTCACTCCATTACTCTTGCCTGGAGAATCCCAGGGACTGAGAGCCTAGAGGGCTATAGTCCACAGGGTCACAAAGAGTTGAACACAACTGAAGCAACTGAGCATGAACAGACACACAGCCTCTATTATAATAGAAGACTATACATCTTTTTAAAAAGAGGTTAAAATATCATGTTAATAATTTTAGATTAATTATATGTTAAATGATAATGTTTTGTATATAATGAGTTGAAGTCTACTGTATGATTAAATGGCTTCTCTGGTGGTGCAATGGTAAAGAATACACCTGCCAATGCGGGAGACATGGGAGACACAAGTTTGATTCCTGGGTGGGGAAGATTCCCTGGAGTAGGAAATGGCAACCCACTCCAGTATTCTTTCTTGAAAAATTCCATGGACAGAGGAGCCTGGTGGGCCACTGTTCATGGGGTCGCAAAGAGTTGGACACAACTCAGTGACAGAGAATGCACACACATATTATTAAAATTAATTTCACCTTGTTTTAATGTACCTAATGAAAAACTTTGAATTATATTTATGGTTCCCATTATATTTGTTTTATACATTGTTATTCTAAATGGATCAACCATGATTGTATACAGATTTCATGTTTATGAACTGCATATTACAACAGAAAATCAAGAATTTTAGAATCAGACAGACAACAATTATGTTTGAATCCTGAATTTGCTAGTTATTAAAAGTGTAAACTTGGACTCATAACTTTTCCCTAAGGTTTAGATTCTATACATGTAAATTAAGAATATTAATATTAGGCCTTTAAAACTGTCAAGAATAATTGTTTATATGATACTCCGAGGACTATGCCTTGAAAAATAATAGGTGCTCAAAAAATGCTAACAATTATAACTATCTTTTAATAGTGTGTTTTTCATAGCACTAAATTTTCAAGTATCTCAATATTTATTTTGTGCAGAACAGTGGAATATGGCAAAATTTAACAAAACCTGGCCTAGGACTACTTCTTGAAGTAATGGAGAAGATGCATGATAAAGAATCTGATATGAAATCAAAAGATATTATAGTGGTTAAGAACCAAGTATTATGGGAAGTAGTATGAGAGATGATAAATTTCATTTGAAGTGCTTAGAAGAAATAAAGAAAATGTCACATGAGATGAGCCTTGAAGGATAATAGCAAAAGCTGAAGTGTCAGGGATTATAATATCATCTATAATTTATTAATACTTATTATCATCTTTATTTGCATTATTTCATTTGGACTTTACAATCTCTTATGAAATTATCATTATGATAGCCATAGTAAAGGTAAGTAAATTTAAAAATGAAAATAAAAATGATTTGTTTAAAGTCACCATGGCATAGTATTAATAAAACAGTAGACAGAATTTCAAAGAAGGTGTAACATGTGGAGTGTTTGGGACATGTGTAGACACAATAAACACTTAGGGCTAACATTATCTTTGATTGAAGGAAAGGATGTATTTGATGGTGAGACAAGGAAAGTATATTGTGCTTGAAGTAATAGCTTAAATGTCATGTTCAGAGGTTTGACCTTCATTCATTAACTTCATTAATTGATCATCTTTAGTGGGTTTCAGAGAAATGTTACAAATATTTAAAGTATATTAGGAAAATAACTATTTTGGGAATTCATGAAGTTTGTAGGAGAAAATGGGTTATTTTATTATAGCAGCATTTTCAATGAGGGACAATTTTTCCCCCTTTCTCAGGGGTCATGTGGCAATGTCTGGAGACATTTTATTTTCACAACTGGGGATGGGGTGTTATGGCATCTAGTGGATAAGAGCCAGAGATGCTACAAAATAGCATACAATACAGGACAGACCCCATAAAAAACAATTATATTACTAAACATATTATTAGTGCTAAGATTGAGAAAAAAGAACAACTATGTGATAAAACTGCTTCCCTGGTGGCTCAAACAGTAAAAAATCCACCTGTAATGTGGGAAACCTAGGTTCAATCCCTGGATTGGGAAGATCTCCCGGAGAAGGGCATGGCAACCCACCCCAGTATTCTTGCCTGAAGAATCCCATGAACAGAGGAGCCTGGCAGGCTACAGTCTATGGGGTTGGAAAGAATTGGACATGACCAAGTGATAAAGCACAGCACAGTTTATTCTCACCTAATGCCTAAACTCCTGATTTATATTTAAGGTACCATATAATTACTCTTTCTGCTTTCCCACAAAAGAGTGCACGAAACTAAAGAACAAAAATTGTATTTTTTGTTTCATTTCCTTAGTTCCGTATACAGCTCCTACTTCATAGTAAATAATTAATGGATGATTGTGGATGTGAATTGAAGTAATAAGATCATAAACTAGGGCAGTAGAACTGGGAATAAAAAATAAAAGAACAGTTATGAAAGACATTTGCAAAGTTAGAATCACTGTGATTCAGAAGTTGATAAAAATGATAAGGACAAATTTAGCATTAGAAAATCTTGACACAAGTAAGCAAGGAAATAATAAATACAATTCTGAAAATGTTTTCCGTTGATGGAAGAATACCATACAGGTTTTTCAACAGACAGGAACAAATACCAATCACAAGTGTGTAAGAGTTTTCAGAGTGATCAATGCAAATTGCTGCCTTACCTCTAAATATGAAGTTATGGTAAGGTATGAAATTATCTAGGAATTTTGTATAGAATAAAAAAAGAATACTGGCTGAAGACAAATCCCCAAGAATACTTTTACTGTACTTAATGTATGGCTAGTGGAAAACAAGGGAAAATAGTCTAAGATTACTAATTACAAAAATTAAATGAAAATAAGTTTTATAACATAAAGTGAAAGTGAAGTAGCTCAGTCGTGTCTGACTCTTTGCCACCCCATGGTCTGTAGCCTATCAGGCTCTTCCATCCATGGGATTTTCCAGGCAAGAGTGCTGGAGTGGATTGCCATTTCCTTTTCCAGGGGATCTTCCCAATCCAGGAATCGAACCCTGGTCTCCCGCATTGCAGGCATTACTTTATAGTCTGAGCCACCAGGAAATAACTTATAATATAAAGCTGCTGATAAGTCAACATAATTTTTTTTTAAATCCAGAAAAGATCACCACATTAAGCAATTACGTCTTAACCCCATAAAAATAAGTGCAAGGGTTAAGTGATTACTTTAAAACCAATCCTCCTTATAATTATTTAGCTTTATTCAAAAGTGTCATAATCCAGAATCTACTTTAACTTTTAGTCAAGATCTTGACATTCAGTCAACTAAGTTCAGTTTAGTTCGTCACTAAGTTGTGTCTAACTCTTTGCAATCCTATGGACTGAAGCATGCCAGGTTTCCCTGTCCATCACCAACTCTAGGGGCTTACTCAAACTCATGTCCATCAATTCGGTGATGTCATCCAACCATCTCGTCCTCTGTTGTCCACTTCTCCTCCCACCTTCAATCTTTCCCAGCAGCAGGATCTTTTCCAATGAGTCAGTTCTTTGCATCAGGTAGCCAAAGTATTGGAGTTTCACCTTCAGTATCAGTCCTTCCAATGAATATTCTGGACTGATCTCCTTTAGGATTGACTGGTTGGATCTCTTTGCAGTCCAAGGGACTCTCAAGAGTCTTCTCCAACACCACGGTTCAAAAGAATAAATTCTTTGGCACTCAGCTTTCTTTATAGTCCAACTCTCACAACCATACATGACTACTGGATAACCAGAGCTTTGACTAGATGAAACTTTCTCAGCAAAATAATGTCTCTCTGTGTTTTAATATGCTGTCTAGGTTGGTCATAGTTTTTCTCCAAGGAGCAACAGTCTTTTAATTTCATGGCTGTAGTCAAAATTCGCAGTGATTTTTGGAACCCAAAATAATAAAGTCTCTTACTGTTTCCATTGTTTCCCCATCTATTTGCCATGGGATGATGGGACTGGATGACATGATCTTAGTTTATTGAATGTTGAGTTTTAAGCCAACTTTTTCACTATTCTCTTTCACTTTCATCAAGAGACTCCTTAGTTCTTTTTTGCTTTCTGCCATAAGGGTGGTGTCATCTCTGTATCTGAGTTTATTGGTATGTCTCCTGACAATCTTGAGTCCAGCTTCAGCTTCATCCAACCTGACATTTCGTATGATGTACTCTGCATATAAGTTAAATAAGTAGGGTGACAGTATACAGCCTTGAAATACACCTTTCCCTATTTGGAACCACTCTGATGTTCCATGTTTGATTCTAACTATTTCTTCTTGACCTGCATACAGATTTCTCAAGAGGCAGGTCAGGTGGTCTGGTATTCCCATCTCTTTCAGAATTTTCCACAGTTTGTTGTGATCCACAGAGTCAAAGGCTTTGGCATAGTCAATAAAGCAGAAGTAGATATTTTTCTGGAATTCTCTTGCTTTTTCTATGATCCAATGGATGTTGGCAATTTGATCTCTGGTTCCTCTGCCTTTTCCAAATCCAGCTTGAATATCTGGAAGTTCACGGCTCATGTACTGTTGAAGCATGGCTTTGAATTTTGAGCTTTACTTTACTAGCGTGTGAGATGAGTGCAATTGTGTAGTAGTTTGAACATTCTATGGCATAGCCCTTTTTTGGGGATTGGAATGAAAACTGACCTTTTCCAGTCCTGTGGCCACTGCTGAGTTTTCCAAATTTGCTGGCATATTGAGTGTAGCACTTTAAAAGCATCACCTGATAGAATTTGAAATAGCTCAACTGAAATTCCACCACCTCCACTAGCTTTGTTCAAAGTGATCCTTCTTAAGGCCCACTTGACTTCACATTCCAAGATGTCTGGCTCTAGGTCATACCATCATGGTTATCTGGGTCGTGAAGATGTTTTTTGTACAGTTTTTCTGTGTATTCTTGCCATCTCCTAGTAACTTCTGCTTCTGTTAGGTCCATACAATTTCTGTCCTTTACTGAGCCCATTTTTGCTTGAAGTGTTCCCTTGGCATCTCTAATTTTCTTAAAGAGATCTGTAGTCTTTCTCATTCTATTTTTCTCCAAAAGAAAGAAAGAAAGTGAAATCACTCAGTCGTGTCCGACTCTTTGCGACCCCATGGACTGTAGCCTGCCGGGCTCCTCCATCCATGGGATTTTCCAGGCAAGAATACTGGAGTGGGTCACCATCTTCCCAGCCCAAGGATGGAACCCTGGTCTCCCGCCTTGTAGGCAGATGCTTTACCAGATGTGTATAAGAGACAGGACTTTCTATCTCTCCTTGCCATTCTTTGGAACTCTGCACTCAAATGGGTATATCTTTCCTTTTCTCCTTTGCCTTTAGGTTCTCTTCTTTTCTCAGCTATTTGTAAGACCTTCTCAGACAACCATTTTTCCATTTTCCATTTCTTTTTCTTGGGGATGGCTTTGATCACTGCCTCATGTACAATGTCACCAACCTCCATCCATAATTCTTTAGGCACTCTCTAAGATCCAATCCCTTGAATCTATTTGTCATTCTACTGTATAATTATAAGGGATTTGATTTAGGGGGCTTCTCTGGTGGCTCAGAGGTTAAAGCATCTGCCTGCAATGCGGGAGACCTGGGTTCAATCCCTGGATCGAGAAGATCCCCTGGAGAAGGAAATGGCAACTCACTCCAGTATTCTTGTCTGGAAAATCCCATGGATGGAGGAGCCTGGTGGACTACAGTCCACAGGGTCGCAAAGAGTTGGACACAACTTCACTTTCACTTTCACTTTGAGTGGTCTAGTGTTTTTCCCTACTTTCTTCAATTTAAGTCAGAATTTGGCAATAAGGAGTTCATGATCTGAGCCACAGTCAACCCCTGGTCTTTTTTTTTTTTTTTTTTATCGAGAAGATCCCCTGGAGAAGGAAATGGCAACTCACTCCAGTATTCTTGTCTGGAAAATCCCATGGATGGAGGAGCCTGGTGGACTACAGTCCACAGGGTCGCAAAGAGTTGGACACAACTTCACTTTCACTTTCACTTTGAGTGGTCTAGTGTTTTTCCCTACTTTCTTCAATTTAAGTCAGAATTTGGCAATAAGGAGTTCATGATCTGAGCCACAGTCAACCCCTGGTCTTTTTTTTTTTTTTTTTTTTTTGCTGACTGTATAGAATTTCTCTATCTTCTTTGGCTGCAAAGAATATAATCAATCTGATTTTGGTATTGACCATCTTTTGATGTCCATGTGTACAGTGTTCTCATGTGTTGTTGGAAGAGGGTGTTTGCTATGACTAGTGCGTTCCCTTGGCAAAATTGTTATCCATTGACCTGCTTCATTTTGCCCTCCAAGGCCAAATTTAGCTGTTACATGGGGTTCTCAAGGCAAGAATACTGAAGTGGTTTGCCATTCTCTTCTCCAGTGGACCACGTTTTGTCATTGGGCTCTGAAGAAATTATTCCTTAGATCTAGCTGGTGTTCCTCTGGCTGGACTCTCAGCTTCTGACGGGAGAGGGGAGAGTAGGAGGAGGGCCTGCCCTTCATCAGATCCTCAGACTGGTCCACTTCCCCCTGCTCAGGACCCCGCTAGGAGCTCCCAGTTCCAGCCCTTGCCAGTAACGTACCTGGAAAGGCGGCGGCCCCTCTGCAGTGCAGGACTGTGTCCCAGATCCGCAGCCTGAGAGGGGGAGGCGGGACAGAGCGGTGAGGGCCTGAGGTGAGGCCTTAGGTCCCCAGGGCCTGGATTCCCCGGTTCCTCCCAGAGCTGGTGAGAGAACGGGCTACTCACGAAGGTTCCGAGCCCAGACATAAACAAGCAGTAGCGCGAAGACAGCAAGAGGAACTGCGCTGTGCAGCCACCGCCGCGGGATCTGCCCCAGCAGTGCGACCCCCATGGCTGCGGCAGGGACCACCACCCCCTTGCCAGTGGCTAGCCGGGCTTTGTCCCTCCACCTCCAGGAGGGGAGAGAAGCCGCAGTGCCTGAGGTGCAAAGAGTTAATAATTAACCTACCAAGGCCCCTTCTCCTGTGCCCTTTGCCCCAGAGGGCAGCATCCGAGGGATGAGGGACTGGAATGAGGAAGGCTGGGTGGTAGTAAGAGGCATTCTGGGTACTGTGAAGAGAGGCTGAGGTCAGAAGCAGGTCCCCCAAGGAACAATGGTGGGCCTTAGGCTGACTCTGGGGCTTTAGGCTGACTCTGGGGCTTGAGTTCCTCCACTGTAAACTGAGGATAATAATAGGTTCTTTTGCAGGGCCTCATGTGAGGATTAAATGATATCACATGTGCAAACACTGTAAATGGAAAAGCTTACCACAATTGCTCCATAAATCTTACTTATAAAGTTCAAGCATGGGGCACCTGGAACCCAGGGAACACCCACTTCTAAATTATCCTATCCTCGTGCATGTGTGCTAAGTCACTCAGTCCTGTCCGACTCTGTGACAGGATGGACTGTAGCCTACCAGGCTCCTCTGTCCATGGGGATTATCCAGGCAAGAATACTGGAGTGGGTTGCCAGGCCCTCCTCCAGGGGATCTTCCCAACTCCCAGATCGAACCTGCATTTCTTATGTCTTCTGCATTGACAGGCAGGTTCTTTACCACTAGCATCAACTGGGAAACCCCATCCTATCCTCAGGGGACCTTGTCTTGAACTGGAAGCCTGATGTCTCAATTATATACTTTAGGCTGTCTCCTTTTACATTTGTTTAATTCTTTAAACCTCCAAAATGATTCCTCAGTCAAACCAGCCTTTATAAATACCTCCACATGCCAGGCCCTGTACTAGGCCCCAGGAATAGAAATGTGCCTTTACAGAGCTCAAGGTGCATTGAAGAATTTATCATCTGTCTCTCCAACTGGGATGTGAGCTCTGATGAAGACAGGGGCTTTTTCATGTTTGCTACTCTATTTGCAGCATTTAGAATATTACCTGAGATACAACACATTGTTTCTAAATAAGTGTGTGCCGGGAGCCAGTGTGAGGAATTCCACCCGTGACAGCGTCATGCGGCAGAGCTCTGATGGCAAGGCTAATCAGACCTCAGTCTTTCCCCCTGGTATTTCCTGAGCATGTACCTCCCAAAATAAAAATCTGTCTGCTTTTCCACTCTTCTGACACACTCTGGAAAAAGTCAACTCAGGGCTTTAGTCTTCTGCAATTTTTTTTCCTGTTATTAATTTAAGAGGGCTTTTGTTTCGTTTTGTCTTCTTCATAAGCAAAACATCAAACTTTTAAAAACAGCCTTTTTAATTTATTTATGTATTGGCTGCACCTCGTGATTTGCAGGATCTCAGTTCCCTGACTAGGGTTCACAGCAGTGAAAGCCCCAAATGCTAACCACTAGGCAACTAGGGAACTCCCAACGTCAAACTTTTTAAAAATTTGAAATATAGTTGATTTACAATATTGTTTTAGTTTCAGGTGTATAGCAAAGTGATTAAGTTATATATATATTTCCATCATAGACTATTACAAGATATTAAGGATACTTCTCTGTGCTATTTACTTGTATTTTGGCTGCACTGGGTCTTAGTTGTGGCATGCAGGATCTAGTTCCCTGATTAGGGATCAAAATTAGCCCCCCCTGCACTGCAAGCACACTCTTAGCCCCTGGACCACCAGGGAAGTCCCCTTCATTTTTAATATAGGTATATATACCTACACATTTTCTTCTGAGCACTTTTTATGCTACATCCCAAGTTTTGGTGTGCTTTGTTTTCACTTTCCCTAGTCTCAAAGTGTTTTTCTTGGAGTGGGGGAGAAAAAATATTTTTCTGGTTGATTTCTTCTGTGACCTAGTGTTTGGCTAAAAGTGTGCTTTTTTACTTTCAAATTTGTGAATTTTTCAAATTTCCTTTTACTATTGACTTCTAATCTCATTTCAGCTTAGTTGGAGAAGGTTTCGTGACTTCAACCTTTAAAAATATTTTGAGACTCTTGGGGGCTACTCTGTGGTCTATTCTGGGGTTGTGTGTGTGCTTAAGAAGAATATATATTTGACTGTTATTGTGTGGAGTGGTCCTCCTATGAACTTGCCATACTATTTCTACATACTTCAGCTGGAGCTGGGGTTTGAATTGAAAATATGACCCTGACACACCCTTGCTTAAAATTAACTCTCAAGATACAGTCTCCCATCTCTGTAATAGTTTATAAGGGCCTTTGTGAACTTGCTCCTGCCCACCTGACTGTAATCACATCTTAGCATTTTAACCATTTTTAGTATACAATTTGATAGCATTAAGTACATTTACATTGTTGTGCTATCCCCTCTTTTCTTTTTGACACTCTTGACTGCAATCATCTGAACTATTTTTAGTGCTTCCTCATACATTCATTCATCAAAGAGCTGTTGAATGTCTGCTAGGTGCCAGACACCATTTGAGGCACTGAAAGTACATCTGGGAACNTTAGTATACAATTTGATAGCATTAAGTACATTTACATTGTTGTGCTATCCCCTCTTTTCTTTTTGACACTCTTGACTGCAATCATCTGAACTATTTTTAGTGCTTCCTCATACATTCATTCATCAAAGAGCTGTTGAATGTCTGCTAGGTGCCAGACACCATTTGAGGCACTGAAAGTACATCTGGGAACAAAGTAGACAAATCCTAGCCCCATGGAACTTTCTATTGGGGGAGACAAAAAAAAAAAGGTACAATATATAATATGTTAGATAGTGAATTATACTAAGAAGAAAAACAAAGCAAGGAAGGGAAATAGGAAGTATGTGTGTGTGTTGAAATTTCAGAAAGAATAATCAAGGCAGGTTTCACTCAGGAGACATGTAAATAAAGACCAAAAGGAAGGAGGGAAGTCATTTGTATATATTGGAGAAAAGCATTCTGGACAGAGAGAAGAGCAAGTACAACGGTCCTGAGGCAGGATCTTGCCTGACATATTGTTGTTGTTTAGTTGCTAAGTTGTATTTTACTTTTTCGATCCCCAAGGACTATAGCATGCCAGGCTCCTCTGTCCATGGGATTTCCCAGACAAGAATACTGGAGTGGGTTGCCATTTCCTTCTCCAGGGGATCTTCCCAGCCTAGGGATTGAACCCGAGAATCCTACATTGGTAGGCAGATTCTTTACCACTGAGCCACCAGGGAAGCCCCAGCCTGACACATTCAATGGATATTGAGGAGGTCAGTTTNTGTCCATGGGATTTCCCAGACAAGAATACTGGAGTGGGTTGCCATTTCCTTCTCCAGGGGATCTTCCCAGCCTAGGGATTGAACCCGAGAATCCTACATTGGTAGGCAGATTCTTTACCACTGAGCCACCAGGGAAGCCCCAGCCTGACACATTCAATGGATATTGAGGAGGTCAGTTTGGCTAGTGCAATCAGATCACAGAGGACTTTTGAGAAAATTTTCATCCTTCTCAACTGAAGATATGACCCAGAAAATCTTCTGCTTAAATTTTTAAAAGTTTCAATCTAAGTGCAATAGAAAGCCATTGGAAAATGTTGAGCAGGGAAGTGACATGATATGTTCTACATTTTAAAGATCACTGTGGCTGTTTTATTGAAAACATGCTGTAGAGAAGCAAAGTATGAGAGAGAGAAACAGGAGGCTATTGAAACAATCCAAGTGACAGATAAAATTGACTTGATAGGTGGGTAGCAGTGGAGATAGTAAGAAATAGAATTTGACAGATTGGAGGTGGGTATGATGAAAGAGAAACCAGAGTCTGGAGGACCACAAGATTTTCTAGCTTAAGGACATAGAAGAATGGAATTGTCATTTACTGAGATAGTGAGGACTATGGAGCATTTTAGGAGGAGAGGATATTGGAAGCTCAGTTTTGGACTTGTTAAGTTTGCTATGTTTAGTTGAAATCCACATGGAGATGTGGAATAAGGATGAGTATACATAGTATTCTGGAATCCAGGGTAAAGTGGGTTGGAGTTATAATTTGGGAGTTATCAGTGTATAACTTTGTTCACTGGAGTCAACAAACAAACATTATTGAGCTGGCGCCTGCTTGACGTGAGTCAAGATGCACAGGTTTTAGCTTTGGGTAGCTGACGGGAAAGGGCGTCATTTATTGAGACAGGAAACATAAGAAGAGGTGCGGTTCTGGGAGGAAGTGACTGGATCCGTGTAGGATGTGTTGCATTTGCGGTGTCTGTGGAGATGTCCAGGAAAGAGTTGGTGGGGGCTGGAGCTCAGGGGACAGGTCTGGACTGGAGACGTGGCATGTAGTGGACAAGTGAAGCTGTAGGAATGACTGAGACAGGTCAGGGGTAGCAAGTCTCTCGGCGGCGGGGAATAGGAATAGCACATCTTCATCTTCCCGCATCTATTTTTCCTATTTCCCTTAAGCGCCTGCCATCATCGCACAAAACGCCCTAAGTCGACGGCTATCAGAGAATAGCCCCACTGTTTTTATTCCCCACTGTTCCTCCCTCCTCCGGGAGACTGCAGATAGAGGAAGAGGCTAAAATCCCACCCACGCCGGGTTGGTGACGTCACCACGGAGGCGGGGTATGTGGCGACCACGGCACTGGCGCCGAGAGGCCAGCCAAGGGCTCAACCCCAGCTGTACCGACGCCTCCTCAGTGTGCTTCCTTCCTTCCGCCAGCCAGTTCGAGCAAGCCGCGCTCAGCCAATAAGCCCTGGGTACGGTTGTAGACATCCTCCAGGGTGCCCGCGGCCCGGGCCAACGCGGCCCTCGCCTCCGTCTCTCTGGCTCCGGGACACATGAGCTGGAGTAAGCGGCCGCGACTCGGGAAAGCGAGGAATGCGAGGTGGGCAGCCTGACGGACGAGCCACGAGTGATGCGGGGCCAGGGCCGTACCATAAGCATCGCTGCACTGAACGCCGGCGTCTGGGCCTCCGAGCATCCCGGTCGCCACCCGGTGGAGGCAGAGCTGGGACCAGCGTAACCCACGGTGCAGCAGGAGCATCGTTACCGAGCCCGAAGCCTTGGCCGAGGGCGGTGGAGCGATCTCGGGCCGCTCCCACGCCACCATCGTCCCCAGGGACGTGTAGTGCGCGGCTTGTGGGCCGTGCACCAGAGCTTCGAGGGCTGTCACTTTGGCGGAGGCCTCGCTTGTGGCGAAGGCGAAGATGGAGCCGAGGGGAGTTAGGAACCTGTGTGTGTGTGTGTGTGATGGTGGGAAGGGTAGGAAGGTTTGCGAGAGGGCGATGGAGCCACCAAGAGGCGGGGACTGGATGGGAGGAGAGAGCTCACTCACCTGACTAGCTTCCTCCATCCTGCCAGGTACTGTGACAATTCCACGTCCCCTTCCGGTTTCAGACTGGCGCGGAACGACCTCATCATATGGCCCAGCATCCCCTGGGGGCCCAGACACTGAGGCTCTTCCCATTCCGGGCCCTCTAGGGGCTGGACCTGCAGGTTAGATTTGAAGGCATCGAGATGGGAGCAGAACCCCTAGCTTGCTGGGCTCGCCAAGCAGCCCAATTGGGCTCTGAAGAAATTATTCCTTAGATCTAGCTGGTGTTCCTCTGGCTGGACTCTCAGCTTCTGACGGGAGAGGGGAGAGTAGGAGGAGGGCCTGCCCTTCATCAGATCCTCAGACTGGTCCACTTCCCCCTGCTCAGGACCCCGCTAGGAGCTCCCAGTTCCAGCCCTTGCCAGTAACGTACCTGGAAAGGCGGCGGCCCCTCTGCAGTGCAGGACTGTGTCCCAGATCCGCAGCCTGAGAGGGGGAGGCGGGACAGAGCGGTGAGGGCCTGAGGTGAGGCCTTAGGTCCCCAGGGCCTGGATTCCCCGGTTCCTCCCAGAGCTGGTGAGAGAACGGGCTACTCACGAAGGTTCCGAGCCCAGACATAAACAAGCAGTAGCGCGAAGACAGCAAGAGGAACTGCGCTGTGCAGCCACCGCCGCGGGATCTGCCCCAGCAGTGCGACCCCCATGGCTGCGGCAGGGACCACCACCCCCTTGCCAGTGGCTAGCCGGGCTTTGTCCCTCCACCTCCAGGAGGGGAGAGAAGCCGCAGTGCCTGAGGTGCAAAGAGTTAATAATTAACCTACCAAGGCCCCTTCTCCTGTGCCCTTTGCCCCAGAGGGCAGCATCCGAGGGATGAGGGACTGGAATGAGGAAGGCTGGGTGGTAGTAAGAGGCATTCTGGGTACTGTGAAGAGAGGCTGAGGTCAGAAGCAGGTCCCCCAAGGAACAATGGTGGGCCTTAGGCTGACTCTGGGGCTTGAGTTCCTCCACTGTAAACTGAGGATAATAATAGGTTCTTTTGCAGGGCCTCATGTGAGGATTAAATGATATCACATGTGCAAACACTGTAAATGGAAAAGCTTACCACAATTGCTCCATAAATCTTACTTATAAAGTTCAAGCATGGGGCACCTGGAACCCAGGGAACACCCACTTCTAAATTATCCTATCCTCGTGCATGTGTGCTAAGTCACTCAGTCCTGTCCGACTCTGTGACAGGATGGACTGTAGCCTACCAGGCTCCTCTGTCCATGGGGATTATCCAGGCAAGAATACTGGAGTGGGTTGCCAGGCCCTCCTCCAGGGGATCTTCCCAACCCCCAGATCGAACCTGCATTTCTTATGTCTTCTGCATTGACAGGCAGGTTCTTTACCACTAGCATCAACTGGGAAACCCCATCCTATCCTCAGGGGACCTTGTCTTGAACTGGAAGCCTGATGTCTCAATTATATACTTTAGGCTGTCTCCTTTTACATTTGTTTAATTCTTTAAACCTCCAAAATGATTCCTCAGTCAAACCAGCCTTTATAAATACCTCCACATGCCAGGCCCTGTACTAGGCCCCAGGAATAGAAATGTGCCTTTACAGAGCTCAAGGTGCATTGAAGAATTTATCATCTGTCTCTCCAACTGGGATGTGAGCTCTGATGAAGACAGGGGCTTTTTCATGTTTGCTACTCTATTTGCAGCATTTAGAATATTACCTGAGATACAACACATTGTTTCTAAATAAGTGTGTGCCGGGAGCCAGTGTGAGGAATTCCACCCGTGACAGCGTCATGCGGCAGAGCTCTGATGGCAAGGCTAATCAGACCTCAGTCTTTCCCCCTGGTATTTCCTGAGCATGTACCTCCCAAAATAAAAATCTGTCTGCTTTTCCACTCTTCTGACACACTCTGGAAAAAGTCAACTCAGGGCTTTAGTCTTCTGCATTTGAAAGGGATGTTTCAGCTCAAACCCCCTCTGATAACTCTTTAGCTTGCCTAACAGGTTCCCCTGGACCTCCTACAGCTTGTGAATTGCTTACAGCCCCCCAACCGTGAGAGGCACAAAGCTTAAAAGCATCTGTATCTTAAAGATACAGAGTCTTTTCTAAAGAGTTAAAAATTATATTGGTAAAGGGTTTTCACTGTTGACTCAATGACCGCTGCCAGGCCTCCATATTCTTTATCTTTTAGGCACCTGGGAGGATGTAAACGGGATATGGAAAAAGATATATAGTAGTTTTGATGTTAGCAACACTAGACTTTTGAGTTAATTACTTTTCTTTTGTTATAAATCACTGTACTCCTTTTACTTGTTATAAATTGCTGTATCTTTGCTATGTAAGAATGTAACTTTATTTAGTGCTTTCTGAGAGTGGCACCAGACTTTGGGAAGATCAACACAAATAAGTCTTCTGGTTGACAAACCCTTATCAGAAAAAAGGCTGTAAAATGTTAATTGGCCCTTTTGGCCAGAAGATGATGTAAATTACCTAAGACTTGTGTATAGAACTAGGTATGCAGAGAGAAAAGCCTGGTTTTGATAAGAGTCTGGGCTGCTAACACTGCATAACTTTGTATTACCCATTGATCTCTATGTACAATCAAAAAGGTATAAAGGGCCTTTCTAGACAATAGAGGCCGAGCCAGTCATTGGAAGGACTGGTTTCCCCCGTGTCTCCTCTTTACTCTAATTTCAGGCTGAATTCCCGTCTGGGGCGTGGAGACTCGCCATGTCTACTTACTTGTCCCGTCTTCTAAGATCCGTAAGAGAGAAAGCCCAAGGCGAGGCACTCTCCGATATTCAAACGGACGCTGGCAGCCTAACGTAGATGGTGCAAGTTCCTTGTCTGGAACTTTATTGGCTTTCCACGTAAACCAAGTTATTCAGCCTCTTTTCTCCACTTAATTTTCCTACTACACTATTCCTTCTTAATCTAATCTTATATTAATTAATAAATAAGTTTTTTCCTTGCCTATCCGTCTCCCCTTTGAATCACCCTGGATCCAACCAGGCAGGACCCTGGCAAGTATGTATTGAATAAAGCACAGGAATGTGCGTGAGGGGCAGGCCAATGAGGGTTGGTACTACTCCCCATTGGTGGCTTAGACTGTAAAGCCTCTGCCTGGGATGCAGGAGACCTGGGTTTGATTCCTGGGTCAGGAAGATCCCCTGGAGAAGGAAATGGCTACCCACTCCAGTACTTTTGCCTGGAAAATCCCATGGACAGAGGAGCCTAGTAGGCGACAGTCTATAGGGTCCCAAAGAGTCAGACACGACTGAGTGACTTCACTTTCTTTCATTTTTCATTACTCCCCACAACAAACCTGAGTGGTTTTTGTTGTTGTTGTTGTTTTGTTTTTTTCCAATTAGGAGTCCCCCTGGTGGTCATAGGCGGGAAAACATGGAGGGAAAGGATACAGGAAGAAATGGAATAAATGGCATCTCCTGTCCTCAGTCATCCATCTGTAAACTTATTAGACTTCTTCCCTGTCTCTGTAGTTTCTTTTGAGAGAGAGAGAGGTGTCCCAGATTCTCAAGGAGTCAGGACTCCAACCACTCACACGATGCTTCCTAGCTCCCATAGTTCATGGATTCTTTCTTACCCTGTCTCACTCTGATGCTATATCTCACATCCTGGAGGTCCCTGTGGTCCCTGTCCCCTGGAATTCTGGAACCATCACTTCCATCCCTAGCCTTGGGTCCCCCATTTCCCAGTGCTGGAACGTTCCCCAGTTTGCTGCCTGTGATCTTAGGCAAATTGTTTGCCATTTTGCAGCCCCAGTTACCTCATCTGCAGAATAGGAAGGGTAATTTCCACCGCCTAAAATTGTTTTGTGGATTAAATAAAATATGCCTGCAAAAAGCGAACCATGATTCTTGGTTTAAAGTTTGTTAACATTGTGTAAGTGGGTAGTTTTTCAAACTCGTGGATTCTTGCTGCCCCTCCTCCCCTGGCGCTGGGCTGAGAGTCAAGTCTGTAGGCTTCCCGACTGGACCGGATTAGTTTTGAATTTCACTTAATCCCGGTGGCCCTTCCGCAATCCGAGCCCTCTTAAAAGCAAAGGTTGCTTTTAAGCCTGCTAAGGAGCCTGGGCTCGCGGAGGCTGCGGGATGGAGCTAGAAGCAGGAGCCAAGCTGCCGCTGCTGCTGCTGCTGCAGGCCACTTGCTTGGGGTACACAGGAGCAGATGGCTACATGTCGGTCATCGAGGTGACCAACGGGGGCCCCTGGGGCGACTGGGCCTGGCCCGAGATGTGTCCTGACGGATTCTTCGCCAGCGGGTTCTCGCTCAAGGTAAGGACTCATGCCTCGGTCTCGGAGGGGACCGCGGAGCCGAGGGTGGCAGTCTTCTGACTCGTGGTCGGTCGCCCAGGTGGAGCCCCCACAAGGCATTCCTGACGACGACACGGCCCTCAATGGGATCCGGCTGCACTGCGCGCGCGGGCAAGCGGATCTCAACGCGCACGTGGTGGAGTCCCAGTCTGGAAGGTGGGGGGGCAGGGGCCGAGAATCCCCTAGGGTCGGGGTCTGCCCCTTACCCACGGTTACACAAATCCCCTCCCCTCCCGACGGGCAGGTTCCTCCAGGAGGTTTAGAAATGGGAAGCGGGTGGGAGACCGCCCCCTCCCACCCCACACCACCCGCCCGCATCTCTGTGGAGGCCAGGTGACTGAGCACCTGGCAGGGAAGCCCCCGAGGCCTGGGTCGGGCTGGAGGTGGGTAGGGGGCGCCGCGGAGCCAGTGCGTCTTCCCTTCCCCCGCAGGTGGGGATGGTGGAGCGAGCCGCTGTGGTGTCCCGTCGGCGGCTTCCTGGTGGCTTTCTCGCTTCGCGTGGAGGCACCCGTGACCTTTGGGGACAACACAGCTGCGAACAACGTGCGGTTCCTCTGCTCCGACGGCACGGAGCTGCAGGGGCCGGGCCTGACCTGGGGAGACTTCGGAGACTGGAGTGAGCTTTGTTCTAAAGGCGTATGCGGCTTGCAAACCAAGATCCAGCAGCCTCAAGGCCTCCGCGACGACACCGCCATCAACGACGCGCGCTTTTTCTGCTGCCGCAAGTGATACCATCGGCGTCCTCTCCCAGCCCCAAGCCTCACCCCACCTCCGCTATTAAAGCTTCTCTGTCTTGGCTTTGGTCTGGCTTGTTTTAGGGATGGGAAACCGTCGCCCCGTGTTCCTCTTAACCTGGCATTGGGCCAGGCCCAGTTAGGAGTTGGTCTCAGAAGTCTGGGCTTCCCTGCTGGCTCAGACAGTAAAGAATCCGCCTGCAAGGCCGGAGACCTGGGTTCCATCCCTGGGTTGGGAAGATACCCTGGAGGGCATGGCAACCCACTCCAGTATTCTTACCTGGAGAATTCCCATGGACAGAGAAGCCTGGTGGGCTACAGTCCACAACGTTGCAAAGAGCCTGACACGAATGAGCGACTAAGCAAACTCAGAAGTCTAGGGCAAGCTACTGAAAGTTACCAACCCCATAGTTCAGGAAAAAGAAAAGAAACAAACGCACTGAAACGGATTTTGCTTACAGGTTGAGGAAGTCCTTGCTTTTCTGACAGCCTCGGCAAACACGTCATCCCCATTAAGAGCCCAGGTTGTTTCCTTTCTGAACCACCAGTGACCCCAGATTAAGAAACTTCTACCAAATTAGGTGACAATGCTATATTGTCTTAAGGCTTCATTATCTAGAATTTAGGAGACTAACATGTCTTTTCCACGCGTGCCTGCTCAGTTACTCAGTGGAGTCCGACTCTATGACCCCATGGGCTGTAGCCCGCCAGGCTCCTCTGTCCAGGGGATTTCCCAGGCAAGAATACTGGAGTGGGTTGCTATTTCCTCTTCCAGATCTTCCCAATTCAGGGATAGACCCTCATCTCCTGCTTTGGCAGGCAGATTCTTTACCACTGAGCCACCTGGGAAGCTCGTCTTTTCCATATGTTTCTTTTTCTTCCCCCTACAAAACTCAAACAGTGGCTTTTCTGTACATTGAATCCTATAAAGTGTCCTTGTCCTTGCTGCCCTCTCTGCCTGGACTCTCCCAACAGTCCAGATGATTAGCCCATCCACCAGATTTCAGGTCCAATTTTTCTTTCTTGGACTTTGTCTTATGAAAAAGGCCATGTGTCAGTCAATATCTATCCCCATTACCTCCATGTTTTTAAAAAGTGCTTATCACCAACTGAAATAATCTACTGTCTCTTTTAAAAACTGTCCATCTTCTAACCCCTGGAATGTTAAATTCTTTAAGAGCACAGAACTTGCCTGTCTTGTTTATACAGTACTTTCAGCGCACCAACAGCTCAGTAACTATTTATTAAGAAAATAGCAAGCAAGGTGTAAGAGCCCCAAGCAACAGTGTACCTGGAGGCCTCCCGACACTCTTTGTATAAGGGCACAGTCTGAGACGCGGAAGAACTCTAAATAGTTTATTCCAGGGTAGGGGCGGGCCAGGTGGGTATCCAGAAGCAACGGACCAGGTGGACCGAGCCTCACTGAGAGGAGCCCTGCAGAAAAGACAAAGTGAGGACAGGACACAGCAAATAGGTTTCCTTGCCAGCTCCATCCCATACCGTCCCACCTGCTTCTTCCTGCAATCGCCACAGAGGACACCAATGGACGCATTCACCAGCTGCACCCCACAGAGCAAGATCTCCAGGCACGATGCGGCCACCAGCAGCGAGAAGAGCGTCACGTTCCAGAGGACCACATTGGGCGGCTCCACGCACAAGTTCCATTGCGTGCGGTTGAGCAGGTAAGAGCCTCTGCGGGTGGGGCAGGGTCACGCGAGAGTAGGAGGTCACGCGGAGCGCGCCCCCCTCTCCCCGCCCCGAGGGGGATATGCATAGAGCTCGTTTGACCCACGTGGAGGAAGCTGTCTCAAAGCCGAGTCCGGCCTAGGTTCCCTGGTCCACGTGGGAAAGGCAGGTGGGCAGAGACAGAGAATGGGGCAGGGCCGCGAATACAGGCTAAGCCTTACGCGGTGTCTTGGAAGTGGTAATCCCAGGAGCCGTTCATTAAGCACTGTGGTCCAATTCGGAGCCCGGTTCCCGAGACCGAGAGGCAGTAGATGGCGCCAAGCAACCCGATAGCTGAGCAGAAGACTGAGTGCAGCATCTACAGGCACAGCGCAAGGAGAGGTGTGTTGGGCCGCCCCCTACCTACTCCTGGGCAAACCGCGCCTGGCCCCGTGTCCCCCATCTTTTCCAGCGTCGTTAAAAATACACTTCCCGTCAAACCCCGGGGCTGGAGTTCTGCTTAATCCTAAGAGCCGGTGGCCATGGAGTTTCAAGGGGGTTGTAAATCCCCTCTGGTCAGGCCCACTGAAGCCTAATATTTGTCGGTGCGAGGGAGGGGTGAGATGGAGCCTAGGACTCTGCAGAGGTGCTCATGAAGCTGGGAATTCAGTAGAGGGACCATGGCTTTAGATGTTGTTCTTCGAAAACAGGTTCAAAGACCGAAGTTGAATCCTATCTTTATTATTATTATTTTAAAAATGCATTAATTTTTTAAAGTTGCGTCCTATGGCATGTGGGATCTTATTTCTCCCCACCAGTGATCAAACCTGGGCCCCCTGTGTTAGGAGCACAGTCTTAACCACTATACCACCAAGAAAGTCCCATAAGCCCTGTCTTAATTTGAATCTTACCCTACAGCGATTTCCACAGCAGCCTGCACCGCAACAGCCTTTGCCCCCGGCCCGGATGGCGGAAATTCCCGGACAAAGTACCTATTGGAGGAGAGTCGATATAATAGCAAGGCCAGCAGGTCCCCATCTTGCATCAATGCTTACCTCCTCCTGGAAACTTCCTGTGATGCCTTCAGCCCTTTGAACTATAAGGAGACCTTATCTTTACTTTTCCTGCAACACTGTGGGGCTCTGCTTTAAGTTTATCTGTATTTATGTGCCTACTTATCTCTGTCCAGATTGTAGCCTCCAGGAGAGGAGGGCCCCAATATCCTTATATCCCCCATAAATCTCAGTATATAGTAGGTGCCCAAGTGAATGGGAATCTGGAAGCCTGGGTTTAATGCCAAACTTGTGATCATTTCACACTCCATGAATTGATTCATCTCTCTGGATCTCAGTTTTGTCCTCTGTAAAATGGGTCTGTGTACCTCCATGGCTGTTGTCAGGATTTAATGAAATAACAGGTTGACTTGATGTGAAGACTAACTCAGAATAAATGGTCAATAAGTATAAAGTCCCTNCATCTCTCTGGATCTCAGTTTTGTCCTCTGTAAAATGGGTCTGTGTACCTCCATGGCTGTTGTCAGGATTTAATGAAATAACAGGTTGACTTGATGTGAAGACTAACTCAGAATAAATGGTCAATAAGTATAAAGTCCCTCGGCAGCAGGAAGGAATAGTGGTGTTGGAGTGTCTGGTGAACTGGGATTATGATGGAGGATGGAGGAGTATGTAAGTGAAGACTCTGATGGGAAGGATGGGAATCCTCAAGATACAACCCTGATCCTGTCTTTCCTTCTCCTGTGGTCGTCCACAGAGAGCCCACCCCCTCCCAGGGTGCCAGCTGCTGCTTCTAACAATAGTTGTCTCCTAAATCAATCCCTTCAAATTCAGATCTGACTGCCTGAAGGGTCTGTTCATTTGTATGTCTTGGTTTTAACTCAAGTTCATCCTACCTCATACTGACTTCACAGTTTATTCCCCCCGAAATTCATCTTCCTTTGGCTTTCTTGCCTCCATCAGTGGAAACATCCTCCAGGTCACTCAGTCCTGAAAACTTGAATCCTCCATACCGAGCCAGACCTCAAGTCCTTCAGTAGCTCTTGAATCAGTCCTTTCTTCCACCCAGTCAGTCCCCAGTCACCTCCCATAAGAAGGATGTGCTCATTCTCCGTATTGGGTTTCCATGTCTCTTGCCCTGTGCCCAAAGAAATCCTACATTGCTATTACAAGATTTTTTTTTTTTTTTTTTTTACTGCAATGAGTATTAGTTTCAGCAAACGGATCTTTGATCTTTGCGGAGGCATGCAGAATCTTTAGTTTCAGCTTGATCCCATCAGGGATCAAACCCAGTTCCCCTGCATTGGGAGTGCAAAGTCTTAGCCACTGGACCACCAGGGAAGTCCTGCTACCACCAGATTGAACTTCACTTTCAATTGATCTTTTCCCTGATCCAATCCCTTAGAGTCTCCTCAAAGAGTCGCCTGTCAAGACTGAACTCTAGGAAGGTGTCTGAGGCACCCTCCCTTTGGATTCAGCCTTAGCTTTGTTGTACCCAACCAGGTTCTTTGCTTATCTCCCATCTCTATAATTCTGCAGCTGTCTGGATCTTTGCCTCCATGTCTTCCTTGTCTGTCTCACACCAATTAGGCAACATTTGGGTCTTCTCCAAGGGAGAAGCTGAGAGCTTTCGTTCCATTATATCATTCACAGCAACCTTACAGAAACACCTGCAGAGTTCAGTGAACTTTCCTCTAGACACTCTTTCCTCTTCCTTGTCTCATGGCAGGTCTGGGGCCAGAGGTGGCCCCCTTGCTTAGCCCGTCTTGTTATATCACTTACTCAGAGGCTCTTGGACCCAGAGACACCTGGATTTATCTTTTGGATTTTATCAACTTCAAATGACTTCCTTGCTTGTGATTTTTTAAAAGTTTGTGTATTTATTTGGCTGTGCCAAGTCTTAGGCTTCCCAGGTGGCGGTAATGGTAAAGAACCTGCCTGTCAATGCAGGAGACTATAAGAGACATGGGTTTAACCCCTGAGTCTGGAAGATCGCCTGGAGGAGGACCTGGCAACCCATTCCAGTTTTCTTGCCTGGAGAACCCCATGGACAGAGGAGCCTGGTGGACTATAGTCCATAGGGTCACAAAGAGTCAGACATGACTGAGTGACGGCATGCACTCAGGTCTTAGTTGCAGCATGCAGGATCTTTTAGCTGCAGCATGTGAACTCTTTAGTTGTGGCATATGGGATCTAGTTCCCTGACTGGAGATTGAACCTGGACCCCATGCATTGAGAACACAGAGTCTTAGTCACTGGACCACCAGAGAAGTCCCTAATTTTTGCTTTTTTAGCCAAAGTGTTTGTTTCCTTTTTTTCTCTGAGCTCCTCTGTCTCACTCTCTGCTCTTTCTTTGTCTCAATGAAAAGAGGTAATTGAAGAAGCTGGAGGAAGCACTGAGTTTATAGCTTGGGTCTGTTTACTTTTCTCCATCTCCGTGGCCACTGGACTTGTCCACGCCACTGTTATCTCTCCTGGACAACTGAGGTAACCTCAGTTGGTCTTCCTGCAGCCACTGTTGACCTCCTACTGTCCACTGTCCACCCAGAAGCCAGCCATATCCAACAGGATATGGAGCAATTAGAACTCTCATACTTTATTGATGGGAATACAATTGTTATAAGTACTTCAGACAACTCTTTGGTGATATTTATTAGCACTGAATATTTGCATACCTTAAGACTAAGCAGTTTTACTCTGTAGCTATCTATCCAATAGACATGCAAACATACACTCACCTAAAGACATTTATAGGAATGTTTAGAGAACATTATTTGGAATAAGTCCAAGTTTGAAACTATCCAAATATCCATCAACAGTAGAATGTTTAAATAAATTGTGGTAATATTTACACAATGGAATGCATAAGAAATAATAAACTACAGCATTGTATACTAATATGGATGAAACTCACAAACGTATGTAATTTTGATCTGAAGAAGTCAGAACAAAAGTGTCCATAGTGTAGGATTCCATTTATATAAAGTGCTAAACAGACAAATCTAACCTCTGGGGGTAGAAGTCAGGATAGTGGGGCCCTTAGCAGTGTGGAGTAGGGCCTGATAGAAGGCCTGTCTGGGATTCTTGTAATGACCGAGATCTTGATCTAAGTACCCAGAACATAAGTGTGTCCCCTCTATAAAATTCACCGAACTGTATATTAAGGATCTGGGAAATTGTCTGTATGACTTTAAAAAAACTAAAAAGTCCTTCAGTAGTTTACTGTGCACTTATAATGAAATTCAAATTCCTCACTGTGCTTTTTCAGGGGTGTAGATGCTCTGGCCTCTGCCCATCGCTGATCTCACCTGCTTCCCAGAAGCAGGCTGGTGAGATTGTGGGGAGGTGGTGTTGGTTTGGGCTGGCAAAGGGATGTGATATGACAGAGAGTGAGTGAATAGGGCTGGGAGGAGTGTGATGTCTTGAAGAGGGTTGAGGTCAGAGGTATGGAGTGGAGTCCAACTGCCATAAATCCATGCGAGAGGGAGAGTAGGAGAAAAGGCCCCGGGGCCAGGGGTGAGAGGGGTGCTTAGTTGCTCAGTCACGTCCGACTTCCTGTGACCCCATGGGTTGTAGCCCGCCACACTCCTCTGTCCATGGGAATTCTCCAGGCAAGAATACCGGAGTGGGTTGCCAGGCCCTTCCCCAGGGGATATTCCCAACCCAGGTCTCCCTCATTTCGGACAGATTCTTTATCATCTGTGTCACCAGGGAAGCCCTGGTAAGAGGAGATTGTTGTATAAAGGAAAAGCTCAGTTCGTTCCCCATTTAGTGAACAGAGCTGTGGTCGGCAACAGAAACAAAGATGAAGCATTCCCCTAGAGAATTTCATCAGTCAGCCCTCCTGAGAAGTGGGGAACAGTGCCGGGGGATACATCTTTTGCCTTCAGGCCATAAAGATGTTAAACTCACTTGACAGTCCAAAAAGTTCCCCTTGGGACTTCCCCATTGGTCCAGTGGTTAAGACTGTGCTTCCACTACAAGTAGTATGGGTTCAGTCCCTGGTCAGGGAGCTAAGATCCTGCATGCCATGTGGAGCACAAACAGAAAAGTTCCCCTACACAGGGAGGGGTTAGCAAATAGGGGTTAAGAAGTCCAGGAAATCTGTGTCTCTCCTTCCCCCACTTCTCCTGACAGGTCCTGGTCTCCAGAAAGCAACAGGGACTCCTTCTCCACCACACTGACCTGGGTTCTGAGTTTATCGCTAGTGGCCAGTGCGTGGTGGGCATCCAGAAATGTTGGACAGGGAGGTGGAGGAGGTGACATTGAGCTGATAGGTAGAATGACTGATCTGCGACATTGCTACCTGGCTCCAGACACTATACTATCACTGTAAACCACCTCCCCCCGCAACACACACACACTGAGCCCATTATTATCTTAACCCGATAACCTCCCAGGAAACCAGCTGTTCCTTCTGTCTCAACCCTTGTCATGAGGTGTTCCCAGCATCTGCTCAGCGGTGGGGATGGGGAAGGGCTGGAAGGACAAACTCCCTACCCAGGAGGGAACAGTTGAGAGCAGTGAGGCTCCTTCCTTCTTGTTCCGCTCAGACATTCAGCTCAGGACCCTGGGGCTGAGCAGCAACCCTATGCAGTGCCTAGCATTTGGGGGCAGGCTAGGCGGGCTCCCAGTCCCCACCAAGCCACCACCATCCTTTCCATCCACTCCCTCCCGCTCCTGGTCAGGACTCCAGCGAGTGGTGCCCCCTCCCATGGCCCATGCGCCCCAGCCAGTCCTCTCACCATCAGGCCACCGCCAACAAAGCCAGCCATGAGCCAGACTTGCAAGCTGAGGTGGTCCTTGGTCCAGGTGGTCTTCCCACTGGGCACCAGCAGGAGGGCGTTGGCCACGATGCAGACCAGGGAGAGGGGGATGAGAGACAGCCCCACGAAGCGGGCACACTTGCCGGTGCACATGGTGAGGCTCTCGGAAAGGACAGGCGGTGAGTGAAAGTGAACCCAAGGTTCCCGAGTCTAGAGGAAAAAACAAGCCAGGAGCAAAGGTCGGGGAGGAGGTGTGGCAAAGCTGGCAGCAGCTGATAATAAAGGACAGGGGCAGGAGACGTGGGCTGCTGCAGAGACGCAGGCCAAGCGGAGGATGTGGTGGACGAGCTGGGGGAGGCTGACCCACAGAGGAAGTTGCGTGGAGTCGGTGTGTTCTTCCTCTTCTGCACATACCTCGCCACAGACCCTCCGTCAGCTCCTTACCTGCTTTGTGACTTACCCAAGCCCCTTAATGTCTCTAAATCTCAGTTGCCTCGTCTGTATAAAGGGCATAGTGATGCTCCTGGGCTCTTGGGCTGGTGGTGAGGATTAAATAGGGAATTCCCTGGTGGTCCAGTGGTTAGGACTCTGCACTCTCACTGCCAGGGGCTCGGGTTCAGTCCCTGGTTGGGGAACTATGATCCTGCATGCCATGTGGTGCAGCCAAAAAAAAGGGGGTGAGGGTGAGAAGCATCTTGTAGCAAAGAACACACTAAGCCAATGTGTGGTAGCCTCATTGCTTCTTAGCCCCACAGAGAAGCTTCCTCCTGGAAAGAAACCAAGAAGATGGTGGTATTTTTTCTGTTTCTTCTTGTCAGTTCACTTCAGTCCCTCAGTCATGTCTGACTCTGCGACCCCATGGACTGCAGCACACCAGGCCTCCCTGTCCATCACAAACTCCTGGAGCTTGCTCAAACTCATGTCCATTGAGTCAGTGATGCCATCCAACCATCTCATCTTTTGTCGTCCCCTTCTCCTCCTGGCTTCAGTCTTTCCCAGCATCAGGGTCTTTTCCAGTAAGTCAGTTCTCCACATCAGGTGGCCAAAGTATCAGCTTCAGCTTCAGCATCAGTTCTTCCAATGAACATTCAGGACTGATTTCCTTAGGATTGACTGGTTTGATCTCGTTGCAGTCCAAGGGACTCTCAAGAGTCTTCCCCAACACGACAGTTCAAGAGCATCAATTCTTTGGCACTCAGCTTTCATTACAGTCCAACTCTCACATCTGTACCTGACTACTGGAAAAACTATAGCTTTGACTAGACGGACCTTTGTTGGCAAAGTAATGTCTCTGCTTTTTAATATGCTGTCTAGGTTGGTCATAGCTTTTCTTCCTAGGAGCAAGCATCTTTTAATTTCATGGCTGCAGTCACCATCTGCAGTGATTTTGGAGCCCCCCAAAATGAAATCTCTCACTGTTTCCACTGTTTCCCCATCTATTTGCCATGAAGTGATAGGACCAGATGCCATGGTCTTAGTTTTCTGAATGTTGAGTTTTAAGCCAACTTTTTCACTCTCCTCTTTCACTTTCATCAAGAGGCTCTTTGGTTCTTCTTCACTTTCTGTAGACACCTGGATTTATCTTTTGGATTTTATCAACTTCAAATGACTTCCTTGCTTGTGATTTTTTAAAAGTTTGTGTATTTATTTGGCTGTGCCAAGTCTTAGGCTTCCCAGGTGGCGGTAATGGTAAAGAACCTGCCTGTCAATGCAGGAGACTATAAGAGACATGGGTTTAACCCCTGAGTCTGGAAGATCGCCTGGAGGAGGACCTGGCAACCCATTCCAGTTTTCTTGCCTGGAGAACCCCATGGACAGAGGAGCCTGGTGGACTATAGTCCATAGGGTCACAAAGAGTCAGACATGACTGAGTGACGGCATGCACTCAGGTCTTAGTTGCAGCATGCAGGATCTTTTAGCTGCAGCATGTGAACTCTTTAGTTGTGGCATATGGGATCTAGTTCCCTGACTGGAGATTGAACCTGGACCCCATGCATTGAGAACACAGAGTCTTAGTCACTGGACCACCAGAGAAGTCCCTAATTTTTGCTTTTTTAGCCAAAGTGTTTGTTTCCTTTTTTTCTCTGAGCTCCTCTGTCTCACTCTCTGCTCTTTCTTTGTCTCAATGAAAAGAGGTAATTGAAGAAGCTGGAGGAAGCACTGAGTTTATAGCTTGGGTCTGTTTACTTTTCTCCATCTCCGTGGCCACTGGACTTGTCCACGCCACTGTTATCTCTCCTGGACAACTGAGGTAACCTCAGTTGGTCTTCCTGCAGCCACTGTTGACCTCCTACTGTCCACTGTCCACCCAGAAGCCAGCCATATCCAACAGGATATGGAGCAATTAGAACTCTCATACTTTATTGATGGGAATACAATTGTTATAAGTACTTCAGACAACTCTTTGGTGATATTTATTAGCACTGAATATTTGCATACCTTAAGACTCAGCAGTTTTACTCTGTAGCTATCTATCCAATAGACATGCAAACATACACTCACCTAAAGACATTTATAGGAATGTTTAGAGAACATTATTTGGAATAAGTCCAAGTTTGAAACTATCCAAATATCCATCAACAGTAGAATGTTTAAATAAATTGTGGTAATATTTACACAATGGAATGCATAAGAAATAATAAACTACAGCATTGTATACTAATATGGATGAAACTCACAAACGTATGTAATTTTGATCTGAAGAAGTCAGAACAAAAGTGTCCATAGTGTAGGATTCCATTTATATAAAGTGCTAAACAGACAAATCTAACCTCTGGGGGTAGAAGTCAGGATAGTGGGGCCCTTAGCAGTGTGGAGTAGGGCCTGATAGAAGGCCTGTCTGGGATTCTTGTAATGACCGAGATCTTGATCTAAGTACCCAGAACATAAGTGTGTCCCCTCTATAAAATTCACCGAACTGTATATTAAGGATCTGGGAAATTGTCTGTATGACTTTAAAAAAACTAAAAAGTCCTTCAGTAGTTTACTGTGCACTTATAATGAAATTCAAATTCCTCACTGTGCTTTTTCAGGGGTGTAGATGCTCTGGCCTCTGCCCATCGCTGATCTCACCTGCTTCCCAGAAGCAGGCTGGTGAGATTGTGGGGAGGTGGTGTTGGTTTGGGCTGGCAAAGGGATGTGATATGACAGAGAGTGAGTGAATAGGGCTGGGAGGAGTGTGATGTCTTGAAGAGGGTTGAGGTCAGAGGTATGGAGTGGAGTCCAACTGCCATAAATCCATGCGAGAGGGAGAGTAGGAGAAAAGGCCCCGGGGCCAGGGGTGAGAGGGGTGCTTAGTTGCTCAGTCACGTCCGACTTCCTGTGACCCCATGGGTTGTAGCCCGCCACACTCCTCTGTCCATGGGAATTCTCCAGGCAAGAATACCGGAGTGGGTTGCCAGGCCCTTCCCCAGGGGATATTCCCAACCCAGGTCTCCCTCATTTCGGACAGATTCTTTATCATCTGTGTCACCAGGGAAGCCCTGGTAAGAGGAGATTGTTGTATAAAGGAAAAGCTCAGTTCGTTCCCCATTTAGTGAACAGAGCTGTGGTCGGCAACAGAAACAAAGATGAAGCATTCCCCTAGAGAATTTCATCAGTCAGCCCTCCTGAGAAGTGGGGAACAGTGGCGGGGGATACATCTTTTGCCTTCAGGCCATAAAGATGTTAAACTCACTTGGCAGTCCAAAAAGTTCCCCTTGGGACTTCCCCATTGGTCCAGTGGTTAAGACTGTGCTTCCACTACAAGTAGTATGGGTTCAGTCCCTGGTCAGGGAGCTAAGATCCTGCATGCCATGTGGAGCACAAACAGAAAAGTTCCCCTACACAGGGAGGGGTTAGCAAATAGGGGTTAAGAAGTCCAGGAAATCTGTGTCTCTCCTTCCCCCACTTCTCCTGACAGGTCCTGGTCTCCAGAAAGCAACAGGGACTCCTTCTCCACCACACTGACCTGGGTTCTGAGTTTATCGCTAGTGGCCAGTGCGTGGTGGGCATCCAGAAATGTTGGACAGGGAGGTGGAGGAGGTGACATTGAGCTGATAGGTAGAATGACTGATCTGCGACATTGCTACCTGGCTCCAGACACTATACTATCACTGTAAACCACCTCCCCCCGCAACACACACACACTGAGCCCATTATTATCTTAACCCGATAACCTCCCAGGAAACCAGCTGTTCCTTCTGTCTCAACCCTTGTCATGAGGTGTTCCCAGCATCTGCTCAGCGGTGGGGATGGGGAAGGGCTGGAAGGACAAACTCCCTACCCAGGAGGGAACAGTTGAGAGCAGTGAGGCTCCTTCCTTCTTGTTCCGCTCAGACATTCAGCTCAGGACCCTGGGGCTGAGCAGCAACCCTATGCAGTGCCTAGCATTTGGGGGCAGGCTAGGCGGGCTCCCAGTCCCCACCAAGCCACCACCATCCTTTCCATCCACTCCCTCCCGCTCCTGGTCAGGACTCCAGCGAGTGGTGCCCCCTCCCATGGCCCATGCGCCCCAGCCAGTCCTCTCACCATCAGGCCACCGCCAACAAAGCCAGCCATGAGCCAGACTTGCAAGCTGAGGTGGTCCTTGGTCCAGGTGGTCTTCCCACTGGGCACCAGCAGGAGGGCGTTGGCCACGATGCAGACCAGGGAGAGGGGGATGAGAGACAGCCCCACGAAGCGGGCACACTTGCCGGTGCACATGGTGAGGCTCTCGGAAAGGACAGGCGGTGAGTGAAAGTGAACCCAAGGTTCCCGAGTCTAGAGGAAAAAACAAGCCAGGAGCAAAGGTCGGGGAGGAGGTGTGGCAAAGCTGGCAGCAGCTGATAATAAAGGACAGGGGCAGGAGACGTGGGCTGCTGCAGAGACGCAGGCCAAGCGGAGGATGTGGTGGACGAGCTGGGGGAGGCTGACCCACAGAGGAAGTTGCGTGGAGTCGGTGTGTTCTTCCTCTTCTGCACATACCTCGCCACAGACCCTCCGTCAGCTCCTTACCTGCTTTGTGACTTACCCAAGCCCCTTAATGTCTCTAAATCTCAGTTGCCTCGTCTGTATAAAGGGCATAGTGATGCTCCTGGGCTCTTGGGCTGGTGGTGAGGATTAAATAGGGAATTCCCTGGTGGTCCAGTGGTTAGGACTCTGCACTCTCACTGCCAGGGGCTCGGGTTCAGTCCCTGGTTGGGGAACTATGATCCTGCATGCCATGTGGTGCAGCCAAAAAAAAGGGGGTGAGAGTGAGAAGCATCTTGTAGCAAAGAACACACTAAGCCAATGTGTGGTAGCCTCATTGCTTCTTAGCCCCACAGAGAAGCTTCCTCCTGGAAAGAAACCAAGAAGATGGTGGTATTTTTTCTGTTTCTTCTTGTCAGTTCACTTCAGTCCCTCAGTCATGTCTGACTCTGCGACCCCATGGACTGCAGCACACCAGGCCTCCCTGTCCATCACAAACTCCTGGAGCTTGCTCAAACTCATGTCCATTGAGTCAGTGATGCCATCCAACCATCTCATCTTTTGTCGTCCCCTTCTCCTCCTGGCTTCAGTCTTTCCCAGCATCAGGGTCTTTTCCAGTAAGTCAGTTCTCCACATCAGGTGGCCAAAGTATCAGCTTCAGCTTCAGCATCAGTTCTTCCAATGAACATTCAGGACTGATTTCCTTAGGATTGACTGGTTTGATCTCGTTGCAGTCCAAGGGACTCTCAAGAGTCTTCCCCAACACGACAGTTCAAGAGCATCAATTCTTTGGCACTCAGCTTTCATTACAGTCCAACTCTCACATCTGTACCTGACTACTGGAAAAACTATAGCTTTGACTAGACGGACCTTTGTTGGCAAAGTAATGTCTCTGCTTTTTAATATGCTGTCTAGGTTGGTCATAGCTTTTCTTCCTAGGAGCAAGCATCTTTTAATTTCATGGCTGCAGTCACCATCTGCAGTGATTTTGGAGCCCCCCAAAATGAAATCTCTCACTGTTTCCACTGTTTCCCCATCTATTTGCCATGAAGTGATAGGACCAGATGCCATGGTCTTAGTTTTCTGAATGTTGAGTTTTAAGCCAACTTTTTCACTCTCCTCTTTCACTTTCATCAAGAGGCTCTTTGGTTCTTCTTCACTTTCTGTCATAAGGGTGGTGTCATCTGCATATCTGAGGTTATTGATATTTCTCCCAGCAATCTTGATTTCAGCTTGTGCTTCCTCCAGCCCAGTGTTTCTCATGATGCACTCTGCATGTAAGTTAAATAAGCAGGGTGACAATCTACAGCCTTGACATACTCCTTTCCTGATTTGGAACCAGTCTGTTGTTCCATGACCAGTTCTAAATGTTGCTTCTTGACCTGCATCCAAATTTCTTAGGAGGCAGCTAAGATGGTCTGGTATTCCCATCTCTTGAAGAATTTTCCACAGTTCATTGTGATCCACACAGTCAAAGGCTTTGGCATAGTCAATAAAGCAGAAGTAGATGTTTTCTTGGAACTCTCTTGCTTTTTTGATGATCCAGTGGGTGTTGGCAACTTGATCTCTGGTTCCTCAGCCTTTTCTAAATCCAGCTTGAACATCTAGAAGTTCACGGTTCACGTACTGTTGAAGCCTGGCTTGGAGAATTTTGAGCATTACTTTGCTAGTATGTGAGATGAGTGCAATTGTGTGGTAGTTTGAACTTTCTTTGGCATTGCCTTTCTTTGGGATTGGAATGAAAACTGATCTTTTCCAATCCTGTGGCCACTGCTGAGTTTTCCAAATTTGCTGGCACATTGAGTGCAGCACTTTCACAGCATCATCTTTGAGGATGTGAAATAGCTCAACTGGAATTCCATCACCTCCACTAGCTTTGTTCATAGTGATGCTTCCTAAGGCCCACTTGACTTCATATTCCAGGATGTCTGGCTCTAGGTGAGTGATGACATCATCATGATTATCTGGGTCATGAAGATCTTTTTTGTATAATTCTTCTGTGTATTCTTGCCACCTCTTCTTAATATCTTCTGCTTCTGTTAGGTCCATACAGTTTCTATCCTTTATTGCCCCTCTTTGCATGAAATATTTCCTTGGTATCTCTAATTTTCTTGAAGAGATCTCTAGTCTTTCCCAAACAAAACATTCTAGTATTTTCCTGTTTCTTTGCCTTGATCACTGAGGAAGGCTTTCTGATCTCTCCTAGCTAATGACTGGAACTCTGCATTCAAATGAATATATCTTTCCTTTTCTCCTTTGCCTTTAACTTCTCTTCTTTTCCCAGCTATTTGTAAGCCCTCCTCAGACAACCATTTTGCCTTTTTGTATTTCTTTTTCTTGGGAATGGTCTTGATCCCTGCCTCCTGTACAATGTCAGAAACCTTTGTCCATAATTCTTCAGGGACTCTGTCTATCAGATCTAACTCCTTGAATCGATTTGTCACTTCCACAGTATAATCGTGAGGGATTTGATTTAGGTCATACCTGAATGGTCTTTGGCATTCTTTGGCGTTGTCCATTGCCAAAGAATGCTCAAACTACCACACAATTGCACTCATCTCACATACTATAAAAGTAATGCTCAAAATACTGCAAGCCAGGCTTCAGTAGTATGTGAACTATGAACTTCCAGATGTCCAAGCTGGTTTTAGAAAAGGCAGAGGAACCAGAGATCAAATTGCCAACACCCACTGGATCATCAAAAAAGCAAGAGAGTTCCAGAAAAACATCTATTTCTGCTTTATTGACTATCCCAAAGCCAAAGTTTATTGTAGATCACAATAAACTGTGGAAAATTCTTCAAGAGATGGGAATACCAGACCACCTGACCTGCCTCTTGAGAAATCTGTATGCAGGTCAAGGAGCAACAGTTAGAACTGGACATGGAACAACAGACTGGTTCCAAATAGGAAAAGGAGGCTGTATATTGTCATCGTGCTTATTTAACTTATATGCAGAGTACATCATGAGAAATGCTGGGCTGGATGAAGCACAAGCTGGAATCAAGATTGCTAGGAGAAATAGCAGTAACCTCAGATATGCAGATGACACCACCCTTACGACAGAAAGTGAAGAAGAACCAAAGAGCCTCTTGATGAAAGTGAAAGAGGAGAGTGAAAAAGTTGGCTTAAAGCTTTTTCACTCAGAAAACATTCAGAAAAAAAAGATCATGGCATCTGGTCCCATCACTTCATGGCAAATAGATGGAGAAACAGTGGAAACAGTGAGAGATTTTATTTTCTGGACTCCAAAATCACTGCAGATGATAGATGACTGCAGCCATGAAATAAAAAGATGCTTACTCCTTAGAAGATGTGTATAAGAGACAGGGCGGGCTCCCAGTCCCCACCAAGCCACCACCATCCTTTCCATCCACTCCCTCCCGCTCCTGGTCAGGACTCCAGCGAGTGGTGCCCCCTCCCATGGCCCATGCGCCCCAGCCAGTCCTCTCACCATCAGGCCACCGCCAACAAAGCCAGCCATGAGCCAGACTTGCAAGCTGAGGTGGTCCTTGGTCCAGGTGGTCTTCCCACTGGGCACCAGCAGGAGGGCGTTGGCCACGATGCAGACCAGGGAGAGGGGGATGAGAGACAGCCCCACGAAGCGGGCACACTTGCCGGTGCACATGGTGAGGCTCTCGGAAAGGACAGGCGGTGAGTGAAAGTGAACCCAAGGTTCCCGAGTCTAGAGGAAAAAACAAGCCAGGAGCAAAGGTCGGGGAGGAGGTGTGGCAAAGCTGGCAGCAGCTGATAATAAAGGACAGGGGCAGGAGACGTGGGCTGCTGCAGAGACGCAGGCCAAGCGGAGGATGTGGTGGACGAGCTGGGGGAGGCTGACCCACAGAGGAAGTTGCGTGGAGTCGGTGTGTTCTTCCTCTTCTGCACATACCTCTCCACAGACCCTCCGTCAGCTCCTTACCTGCTTTGTGACTTACCCAAGCCCCTTAATGTCTCTAAATCTCAGTTGCCTCGTCTGTATAAAGGGCATAGTGATGCTCCTGGGCTCTTGGGCTGGTGGTGAGGATTAAATAGGGAATTCCCTGGTGGTCCAGTGGTTAGGACTCTGCACTCTCACTGCCAGGGGCTCGGGTTCAGTCCCTGGTTGGGGAACTATGATCCTGCATGCCATGTGGTGCAGCCAAAAAAAAGGGGGTGAGGGTGAGAAGCATCTTGTAGCAAAGAACACACTAAGCCAATGTGTGGTAGCCTCATTGCTTCTTAGCCCCACAGAGAAGCTTCCTCCTGGAAAGAAACCAAGAAGATGGTGGTATTTTTTCTGTTTCTTCTTGTCAGTTCACTTCAGTCCCTCAGTCATGTCTGACTCTGCGACCCCATGGACTGCAGCACACCAGGCCTCCCTGTCCATCACAAACTCCTGGAGCTTGCTCAAACTCATGTCCATTGAGTCAGTGATGCCATCCAACCATCTCATCTTTTGTCGTCCCCTTCTCCTCCTGGCTTCAGTCTTTCCCAGCATCAGGGTCTTTTCCAGTAAGTCAGTTCTCCACATCAGGTGGCCAAAGTATCAGCTTCAGCTTCAGCATCAGTTCTTCCAATGAACATTCAGGACTGATTTCCTTAGGATTGACTGGTTTGATCTCGTTGCAGTCCAAGGGACTCTCAAGAGTCTTCCCCAACACGACAGTTCAAGAGCATCAATTCTTTGGCACTCAGCTTTCATTACAGTCCAACTCTCACATCTGTACCTGACTACTGGAAAAACTATAGCTTTGACTAGACGGACCTTTGTTGGCAAAGTAATGTCTCTGCTTTTTAATATGCTGTCTAGGTTGGTCATAGCTTTTCTTCCTAGGAGCAAGCATCTTTTAATTTCATGGCTGCAGTCACCATCTGCAGTGATTTTGGAGCCCCCCAAAATGAAATCTCTCACTGTTTCCACTGTTTCCCCATCTATTTGCCATGAAGTGATAGGACCAGATGCCATGGTCTTAGTTTTCTGAATGTTGAGTTTTAAGCCAACTTTTTCACTCTCCTCTTTCACTTTCATCAAGAGGCTCTTTGGTTCTTCTTCACTTTCTGTCATAAGGGTGGTGTCATCTGCATATCTGAGGTTATTGATATTTCTCCCAGCAATCTTGATTCNGTGCTGTGCTTTAGCCCTGTCTCTTATACACATCTAGATGTGTATAAGAGACAGTATGTGAACTATGAACTTCCAGATGTCCAAGCTGGTTTTAGAAAAGGCAGAGGAACCAGAGATCAAATTGCCAACACCCACTGGATCATCAAAAAAGCAAGAGAGTTCCAGAAAAACATCTATTTCTGCTTTATTGACTATCCCAAAGCCAAAGTTTATTGTAGATCACAATAAACTGTGGAAAATTCTTCAAGAGATGGGAATACCAGACCACCTGACCTGCCTCTTGAGAAATCTGTATGCAGGTCAAGGAGCAACAGTTAGAACTGGACATGGAACAACAGACTGGTTCCAAATAGGAAAAGGAGGCTGTATATTGTCATCGTGCTTATTTAACTTATATGCAGAGTACATCATGAGAAATGCTGGGCTGGATGAAGCACAAGCTGGAATCAAGATTGCTAGGAGAAATAGCAGTAACCTCAGATATGCAGATGACACCACCCTTACGACAGAAAGTGAAGAAGAACCAAAGAGCCTCTTGATGAAAGTGAAAGAGGAGAGTGAAAAAGTTGGCTTAAAGCTTTTTCACTCAGAAAACATTCAGAAAAAAAAGATCATGGCATCTGGTCCCATCACTTCATGGCAAATAGATGGAGAAACAGTGGAAACAGTGAGAGATTTTATTTTCTGGACTCCAAAATCACTGCAGATGATAGATGACTGCAGCCATGAAATAAAAAGATGCTTACTCCTTAGAAGAACAGTTATGACCAACCTAGACAGCATATTAGAAAGCAGAGACATTACTTTGCCTACAAAGGTCCATCTAGTCAGGGCTATGGTTTTACCAGTAGTCATGTATGGATGTGAGAGTTGGACTGTAAAGAAAGCTGAGCACAGAAGAATTGATGCTTTTGAACTGGGGTGTTTGAGAAGACTCTTGAGAGTCCCTTGAACTGCAAGGAGATCCAATCAGTCCATCCTAAAGGAAATCAGTCTTGAATGTTCATTGGAAGGACTGATGTTGAAGCTGAAACTCCAACACTTTCGCCATCTGATGCGAAGAGCTGACTCATTGGAAAAGACCCTGATGCTGGGAAAGATTGAAGGCAGGAGGAGAAGAGGATGACAAAAGATGAGATGGTTGGATGGCATCTCCGACTCAATAGACATGAGTTTGGGTAAACTCCAGAAGTTGGTGATGGACAGGGAGGCCTGTCGTGGTGCAGTCGATGGGGTCGCAAAGAGTCAGACACGACTGAGCGACTGAATTGAACTGAACTGAATGGTCTAGTGGTTTTCCCTACTTTCTTCAATTTAAGTCTGAATTTTGCAATAAAGAGTTCATGATCTGAGCCTCAGTCCACTCCCAGTCTTGTTTTTGCTGACTATATAGAGCTTCTCTATTATTGACTGAAAAGAATATAATCAATCTGATTTTGGTATTGACCATCTGGTCATGTCCATGTATAAAGTCTTCTTGTCAGTGTCTGTTTATCAAACCCTCCTCCTGTCGAAGCTATCACCTGTGTCTCTCAGGCGGGCTCTCCTCTGAAGTCTCATTTTTTAAAGCCTCCATCCCCTGGTCTCCGTTGTTTGATTCAGCGATGGCCTCTTGATCTAGGCCAGTCCCATGGGAACCTATTTCTTGTTCTTCTTTTTGGAGATCTGAGGTCAAAGAATTCCTGATGTGGTTGTGCTGATGGAGTCGCCAGTGGCATATTGTTGCCTGCCTGCTGGAGAGTGAAGAAAATCCAGAGGAAAGAACAGTGAAGAGGTGGAGAGACTAAGTCTCCTCCTCTCCCCTATTCCTCGACTTGTGGAATTTTTTTTTTTTTTTGCCTGTAAACAACTTAGTCTTTTATTTGCCCAAGGCCAGCTATTGCAGGCACTGAGGGCTGAAGACTTCCAGGAGGGATGGAAGGAGTGGGGGCCAGCCATCCTGCCTCCCAGATCCTGCCTGCCCCATCCTGCTTCCTGCAGGAAATGGGAGAGTAGATAAAGTATACACTTGAGCCATCAAGTATCTCCTCAATTTTTTTTGTGTGTCAGTTGCTCAGTCATGTCTGACTCTGCGACTCCATGAACTGTAGCCTGCCAGCCTCTTCTGTCCAAGGGATTCTTCAGGCAAGAGTAATGGAGTGGATTGCCATTTCCTTCTCCAGACTTGTGGGATTTTAGTTCTCATTCCAGGGATCAAGCCCATGCCCCTTGCAGTGGAGGTATAGAGTCTTAACCACTGGACTGCCAGGGAAGTCCTATTTGTAGATTTTTTGATGATGGCCATTCTTACTGGTGTGAGGTGATACCTCATTGTAGTTTTGATTTGCATTTCTCTAATAATGATGTTGAGCATCTTTTCATGTGCCTCTGGGCTATATGTATGTCTTCTTTGGGGAAATGACTGTTTAGGTCTTCTGCCTATTTTTTGATTGGGTTGTTTGTTTTTTGATATTTAGCCACATGAGCTGTTCATAAATTTTGGAAATTAGACTCTTGTTGGTCGCGTTGTTTGCAGTTTTTTTCCCCCATTCTGTGGGTTGTCTCTTTGTTTTGTTTGTGGTTTCCTGTGCTCTGCAAAAGCTTTTGAGTTTAATTAGGTCCCATCTATTAATTTTTATTTTTATTTCCATTACTCTAGGAGATGGTTTGGAAAAGTTATTGCTGTACTTTATGTCAGATGTTCTGCCTGTGTTTTCCTCTAAGAGTTTTACGTATTCCATCTTATATTTAGGTATTTAATCCATTTTGAGTTTATTTTTGTGTGTGGTGCTAATGAATGTTCTAATTTCATTTTTTTTTTTTTTTACATGGAGCTGTCCAATTTTCCCAGCAGCATTTACTGAAGAGACTGTCTTTCCTCCAGTGTACAGTCTTTCCTGCTTAGTCATAGATTAATTGACCATAGATGTATGGGTTTATTTCTAGCCTTTCTATCCTGTTGCATTGATCTATATTCCCATTTTTGTGTCAGTACCATAGTGTTTTGATGACTGTAGCTTTGTTGTAAAGTCTAAAGTCAGGGAGCCTGATTCTTCCTCCTTTATTTTTCTTTCTCAAGATTACTTTGGCTATTCAGGGTCTTTTGCCTCTACATAGAAATTTTAAGATTTGTTTGTTCTAGTTCTGTGAAAAGTGCCATTGGTAATTTGATAGAGATTACATTGACTCTGTAGATTCTGGGGGCAAAGGGATATTGTGCAGCTTGCTAGATCTTAGTTTCCTGACCAAGGATTGAACCTGGGCCCTCGGCAGTGAAAGTCTGGAGTCCTAACCACTGGAATTCCCTAAAGAGTCTCTTTTGACACAGAATTCATTAAGCCCTAGCTGTGGATTCTTCCTTTAGAAGGACCTCCACTGGTCAAAGGAGGGTGTAAGATACAAAGAAAAAGCCCTGAACAGATCCCAGCCTGCGTCAGCTGACCTCCAGTGCATCCATACATGAATGAGTAAAATAAATGCTTATATTTGTAGGCCACTAATACAGTGGAAACAGTGTCAGACTTTATTTTTTGGGCTCCAGAATCACTGCAGATGGTGATTGCAGCCATGAAATTAAAAGACGCTTACTCCTTGGAAGGAAAGTTATGATCAACCTAGACAGTATATTAAAAAGCAGAGACATTACTTTACATTACAAAGCATTACATTACTAGACGGACAACAAAGGTCCATCTAGTCAAGGCTATGATTTTTCCAGTGGTCATGTATGGATGTGAGAGTTGGACTGTGAAGAAAGCTGAGCGCCGAAGAATTGATGCTTTTGAAGTGTGGTGTTGGAGAAGACTCTTGAGAGTCCCTTGGACTGCAGGGAGATCCAACCAGTCCATCCTAAAGGAGATCAGTCCTGGGTGTTCATTGGAAGGACTGATGCTAAAGCTGAAACTCAAATACTTTGGCCACCTCATGGGAAGAGTTGATTCATTGGAAAAGACTCTGATGCTGGGAGGGATTGGGAGCAGGAAGAGAAGGGGACGACAGAGGATGAGATGACTGGATGGTATCACTGACTCGATGGACAAAGATGTGTTTGGGCTTGCAAAGAGTGGGACACAACTGAGCAACTGAACTGATTGAACTGAACTGAAGACTTTGTGGGATTTTTTTGTAACACAGCAATAGCTGACTGACATAGATCCTGTCATCGAGGCCACAGCTGATTGATCCAAGAAAAAGTAGGCGACCCAAAAACAGATGTGAAACCAGAGACCTGTATGATTGCCGAAGGTAAGAACTCTGCCCAACAGAGAGAGGTACCCTCACTGAATGATGACTGATCAACAAATTTGATTTTCATTCTTGAGAAAGTTGACTACAAACAACCTGAGAGTCATCAGACAGAGGGGTGGCCCAGAACTAAGAAAAGTATAAAAGAAACTGAGGAAAGTATGAAAGCAGGGAGTGAACAGAAGCCACGAAGCAGCTGCATCAATAAATAAACAGAAACCATAGGAAGAAAGGGACTTCCCTGGTGGTCCAGTGGCTAAGACTCCAGTCTCTCAGTGCAGGGACTCTGGGTTCAATCCCTGATCAGGGAACAAGATCCTGCATGCCGCAGCATATCCAAATATATATATAACAGTACAGGAGGAAGAAGCACAGCACTGGAAAGTAGAGGCAGATGAATGACCAGTGTTTCTGCTGAGTCACTGGAAGTGATGTTGAGCCACCCGAGAAGCTGTGATGCCCGCCTGGCGGGTGTTCCCCCTGTAGCCATTGTTCCAGTGGATTGGGAACAGGGAAAGAGCAAGCTGCACATTTGTCTACAAGGTCATTAATCCTAAATCTGAGAGATGATTCTGCTTTTCAGGATAAGTAAAGAGAAAAAAAAGAAAAGTTGTGTGGTTCACAGGTATTTATTTATATTACATTTTGTACAATTTTGTGTGTATGAAATAATCTTAAAAACATTATAGGGATTCTGAAAAATTTCATCAAAATGAAGGAAGGGCATGTTTTCCTGAAGACTGAAAAAAAGAAACAGAATTCTTGAGAAATATTTACTGTAGTATCTGAAAGGAGTTTTCAGGAAGGTTTTCACTAAACGTAGGAGCAGAGTGCTTTAAGAAACAGAAGGCTGAGCTGAAAAGGCGCCAGTGGTTCTCTTTTGGGAGAGACAAAGAATTGCCTGGAAACTCAAAATGCACAAAGATAGCCAATGTCCATGTGAGAAGCACCAAAGAACGGGGCTGAAGGTGGGACAGAGCTGGTGAGGGGTACTAAGGATAAACTTGAACAAGATGCACAAGAAAAGGATCGGAAGATTAGGAAAGAGGACCAGCAACAAAAACAGTGTAAGGGAACAAGGGGGAGAGAACAGAGGTGGAAGGTCAGGAAACCAGCTGTTCCCAAAGGTAAGAACAGAACTGGTGGGAGTGACGTCACACGCGACAAACCTGCGCTGGGAAGTTTCTCCAGGGCGTGACACCACTTGGGTTATCGGGCTGGCGGGTGTGCTATATCCCAGGCGAAGTATTAAAAGTGAACAGGGGCTTCCTGGTGGCTGAGTAATAAAGAATCTGCCGGTCAACGCCAGCAGCCTCGGGTCTGATGCCTGGTCTGGGAAGATGGCACATGCTGCAGAGTAGCTAAGCCCGTGCACCACAACTGTTGAGCCTGTGCTCTAGAGCCCAGGGACCACAACTGCTGCAGCCTGAGTCCCCCAGCGCCCATGCTCCACAACAAGAGAAGCCACGGCCACGAGATGTATAAGGTAGCCCTGGATTGCCACAACTAGAGGAAAGCCCTCGCGGGACCAAAGACTCCGCACAGCTCAAAGTAAACAAATAAATATATAAAATTGTTATTTTTTTAACATGAACTGAACCCAAATCCATCCTGACTAAATATCCGAATTAAAGAATACATCTCAGCAAAATTAAAAGGCTTCCTAGACTGACTTACTTCACTGCAAATATCGTGCTGTGCTGTGCTTTAGCCCTGTCTGACTCTGTGATCCCATACACTGTAGCCCGCCAGGCTCCTGTGTCCATGGGGATTCTCCAGGCAAGAATACTAGAGTGGGTAGTGATGCCCTCCTCTAGGGGATCTTCCTGACACAGGGATTGAACCGGCATCATCGAACCTGCATTGGCAGTGAGATTCTTTACCGCCGAGCCACCGAGGATCTCAAACATAGCTGGTTCTTGAATATAGCTGTATACACATAGCTGATTCATTTCGTTGTACAGAGAAACTAACCCAACATCGTAAAGCAGCTATACCGTGTGCTTAGTCACTTAGTCGTGCCCAACTCTTTGTGGGCCCGTGGACTGTGTAGCCCATCATGCTGCTCTGTCCCTGGGATTCTCCAGGCAAGAATACTGAAATGGGTTGCCATTTCCATCCTCCAGGGGATCTCCACGCCCCAGGAACTAAACCTGCAGGGGAACTCTTACCTGCTGAGTCATAAGGGAAGCCTATACCCCAAATTAAAAAAAAAAAAAAGAAAAATCTTCCTAAAAAGGAACAAAAAGCAATCAAGCCTGAGACTTCTCTGTGACACTCAATGCCCAGGAGACAAAGGAACAACGTCTACATTTATGTCACAAGTTGTGAGTCAATTATTTTATATGTATCCAAGTTTCTTTTTGTATGTGAGGGGCAACAGAATTTCTGAGAATGTCTGGGTTTAGAAATACCATCGTGACTCCTTCTTCTCCTTTTTTAAAAAGATTTTTTAACTTACCGAGACATGAAGTGAAAGGAAAACTCCAAAATGGGGAAATCTTGGCATAACTAACTAATTTTTATAAACCTAGTTAGAACACAAAATAAAAGTTTCAAAAATCATTTTAAAGAGAAAATACCAGGCTCCTTCGTCCATGGGATTTTCCAGGCAAGAGTACTGGAGTGGGTTGCCATTGCCTTCTCAAAAGAGAAAATATATAGAGTGAATTCTAAAAATTATATTAACAACAGTATAGATGTCAGTCATGTATTGCCTGCCATGACCAGAGTCCATTTTAAAGAAAAGTATCAGGTCACAGAAACTCAACTCTACTGAAACAGAAAGCATTTATTGGTTCAGGTGGCTGTATGGTAGGACCTTATTGTTTATCCCCCCCTATATATAATAGTTTGCCTGTGTTAATCCCAAACTCCCAGTCCTTCCCTCCCCCACTCCCCTTCCCTCTTGGCAACCACAAATCTGTTCTCAAGATCTGTAAGAATATGAATCTTAGAAATTCTCATAATGAGAAAAGAGATTATAACTATGTGAGGAATGGATGTTAACTAAACTTACAGTAGTAATCATTTTGTAGCATATACATATGTATATATATGGAATCATTCAGTTGTGTCCAACTCTTTGCGACCCCATGGACTATAGCCCTCCAGGCTCCTCTGTCCATGGAATTCTCCAGGCAAGAATACTAGAGTGGTTTGCTATTTCCTCCTTCAGGTGATCTTCCCGACACAGGGATGGAACCCGAGTTACCCGAATTGCAGGCAGTTTCTTTACTGTCTGAGTGACCAGGGAAACCGTTTATACTGGAGTGGGTTGCTGTTCCCTTCTCCAGGGGAATCTTCACAAGCCAGGGATCAAACCCAGGTCTTCCACATTGCAGCCAGATTCTTTACCAGCTGAGCCACCAGGGAAGCCTTATACATATATACAGGAAATCATTATGCTGTAAACTTAAAATATATTAGTAGAATACAATTAATACAATGTTATATGTCAACTATATTTCAATTTTGAAGTCTCAAAAAAGGTTGCACTGTGTTTTAAAGCAGAGACAAAAAAGCTAATGATATATTTAGAAAGTCATGGAAACAAAGTAGTGGAATACAAATTGCGCCGAGTAAAGGTGTTGATTCTGTGGATACCATGTGGTAAAACAAGAAACCACAGGACTTCCCTGGTGAGCCAGTGGATTAGAATCCACCTGCCAATGCAGGGGACCCCAGTTCTATCCCTGGTCTGGGAAGATCCCACATGCCACAGGGCAAATAAGCCTGTGCTCCACGACGAGAGATGCCACCACAGTCAGAAACCTGCAACCAGGGAAAGTCTGCACGCAGCAACAGAGACCCAGCACAGCCAAAAATAAATAAAATAAATAACAACTTTTAAAAAAGAAAGCACCAGGACTTTGGGAGAAAATCTTGGTGACAGCAGGGGAGCACTCTTGAGAAATGCTGCATCACCAGTGCCCTTGAGGGCACAGCAGTCAGTTTTGTGTGTGAAAACAGTTATCTATGACTCAGTCAGGAAACAAATCAGAAGAGCCAGATTTTGAAGAAGTTTGGGGAATATTTTAACCAATATACTTTACTTGCAGTTTTCTTCTCTTGTATGCATCAACATGACTTTTTGGGAAGAACTTTTAATTAGCATACAACAAACATTTCAAGGGCTAGGAAAGCATTGTTCTATCACGTACCAGGCAGCATTCTTTCTTAGCAATACATAAAATAATAGTGTGTGTCACCTCTGGAGATGTCTTAAGAAATTCTCTTTATAGGCCCAGTTCTGGACCCAGTGGATCTGGCGCTAAACTTGCCAGACAAGGTCCCTCCCCGTAGCTTATGTTATATTCTGGGAGACAGGCAGTAAACTAAACGTTAGAGACTGTTCCAAATTTTTTTTTTTTAAGTCTTCATTTATTTGGCTGCGTCTGGTCTTAGTTGTGGCATGTGGGATCTCTTTTAAAAGAATTTTATGTATTTATTTTTGGCCGTGCTGGGTCTTTCTTGCTGTGCAGGCTTCTCTCCAGTTGTGAGCGGGGGCTACTCTCTAGTTGAGGTGCCCAGGCTTCTCAGGGGGGTGGCTTCTCTTGTTGGGGAGCACCGGCTCTAGGGCACAGGCTTCAGTAGTTACGCCGTATGGGCTCAGTAGTTGTGTTTGCTGGGCTCTTGAGCACAGGCTCAATAGCTGTGGTGCCTGGGCTTAGTTGCTCTGAGGCATATGGGATCTTCCTGGACCAGGGATTGATCTCCCGCATTGACAGACAGATTCTCTACCACTGAGCCACCAGGGAAGCCCTCTTTGTGGGATCTTTCATTGCAGCACACAGACTCTAGCTGTGGCTCGAGGGCTTAGTTGCTCTGCAGCATGTGGGGTCTCAGTGCCCCGATCAGGGATTGAACCTACTTCTGCATTTCAAGGCATATTCTTATCCACTGGACCACCAAGGAAGTCCCAAGACTTTGCTGAATTTTATGAGGGAAATCAGAAATGTGATGTGATGGGGAGCAACTTGGGCCGGTGGCTCCTCTAGATCCTGTGGCTACAGAGCCAGAACCACAAGTGAAACCAGAGACCTGTATGATTGCCGAAGGTAAGAACTCTGCCCAACAGAGAGAGGTACCCTCACTGAATGATGACTGATCAACAAATTTGATTTTCATTCTTGAGAAAGTTGACTACAAACAACCTGAGAGTCATCAGACAGAGGGGTGGCCCAGAACTAAGAAAAGTATAAAAGAAACTGAGGAAAGTATGAAAGCAGGGAGTGAACAGAAGCCACGAAGCAGCTGCATCAATAAATAAACAGAAACCATAGGAAGAAAGGGACTTCCCTGGTGGTCCAGTGGCTAAGACTCCAGTCTCTCAGTGCAGGGACTCTGGGTTCAATCCCTGATCAGGGAACAAGATCCTGCATGCCGCAGCATATCCAAATATATATATAACAGTACAGGAGGAAGAAGCACAGCACTGGAAAGTAGAGGCAGATGAATGACCAGTGTTTCTGCTGAGTCACTGGAAGTGATGTTGAGCCACCCGAGAAGCTGTGATGCCCGCCTGGCGGGTGTTCCCCCTGTAGCCATTGTTCCAGTGGATTGGGAACAGGGAAAGAGCAAGCTGCACATTTGTCTACAAGGTCATTAATCCTAAATCTGAGAGATGATTCTGCTTTTCAGGATAAGTAAAGAGAAAAAAAAGAAAAGTTGTGTGGTTCACAGGTATTTATTTATATTACATTTTGTACAATTTTGTGTGTATGAAATAATCTTAAAAACATTATAGGGATTCTGAAAAATTTCATCAAAATGAAGGAAGGGCATGTTTTCCTGAAGACTGAAAAAAAGAAACAGAATTCTTGAGAAATATTTACTGTAGTATCTGAAAGGAGTTTTCAGGAAGGTTTTCACTAAACGTAGGAGCAGAGTGCTTTAAGAAACAGAAGGCTGAGCTGAAAAGGCGCCAGTGGTTCTCTTTTGGGAGAGACAAAGAATTGCCTGGAAACTCAAAATGCACAAAGATAGCCAATGTCCATGTGAGAAGCACCAAAGAACGGGGCTGAAGGTGGGACAGAGCTGGTGAGGGGTACTAAGGATAAACTTGAACAAGATGCACAAGAAAAGGATCGGAAGATTAGGAAAGAGGACCAGCAACAAAAACAGTGTAAGGGAACAAGGGGGAGAGAACAGAGGTGGAAGGTCAGGAAACCAGCTGTTCCCAAAGGTAAGAACAGAACTGGTGGGAGTGACGTCACACGCGACAAACCTGCGCTGGGAAGTTTCTCCAGGGCGTGACACCACTTGGGTTATCGGGCTGGCGGGTGTGCTATATCCCAGGCGAAGTATTAAAAGTGAACAGGGGCTTCCTGGTGGCTGAGTAATAAAGAATCTGCCGGTCAACGCCAGCAGCCTCGGGTCTGATGCCTGGTCTGGGAAGATGGCACATGCTGCAGAGTAGCTAAGCCCGTGCACCACAACTGTTGAGCCTGTGCTCTAGAGCCCAGGGACCACAACTGCTGCAGCCTGAGTCCCCCAGCGCCCATGCTCCACAACAAGAGAAGCCACGGCCACGAGATGTATAAGGTAGCCCTGGATTGCCACAACTAGAGGAAAGCCCTCGCGGGACCAAAGACTCCGCACAGCTCAAAGTAAACAAATAAATATATAAAATTGTTATTTTTTTAAAATGAACTGAACCCAGATCCATCCTGACTAAATATCCGAATTAAAGAATACATCTCAGCAAAATTAAAAGGCTTCCTAGACTGACTTACTTCACTGCAAATATCGTGCTGTGCTGTGCTTTAGCCCTGTCTGACTCTGTGATCCCATGCACTGTAGCCCACCAGGCTCCTGTGTCCATGGGGATTCTCCAGGCAAGAATACTAGAGTGGGTAGTGATGCCCTCCTCTAGGGGATCTTCCTGACACAGGGATTGAACCGGCATCATCGAACCTGCATTGGCAGTGAGATTCTTTACCGCCGAGCCACCGAGGATCTCAAACATAGCTGGTTCTTGAATATAGCTGTATACACATAGCTGATTCATTTCGTTGTACAGAGAAACTAACCCAACATCGTAAAGCAGCTATACCGTGTGCTTAGTCACTTAGTCGTGCCCAACTCTTTGTGGGCCCGTGGACTGTGTAGCCCATCATGCTGCTCTGTCCCTGGGATTCTCCAGGCAAGAATACTGAAATGGGTTGCCATTTCCATCCTCCAGGGGATCTCCACGCCCCAGGAACTAAACCTGCAGGGGAACTCTTACCTGCTGAGTCATAAGGGAAGCCTATACCCCAAATTAAAAAAAAAAAAAAGAAAAATCTTCCTAAAAAGGAACAAAAAGCAATCAAGCCTGAGACTTCTCTGTGACACTCAATGCCCAGGAGACAAAGGAACAACGTCTACATTTATGTCACAAGTTGTGAGTCAATTATTTTATATGTATCCAAGTTTCTTTTTGTATGTGAGGGGCAACAGAATTTCTGAGAATGTCTGGGTTTAGAAATACCATCGTGACTCCTTCTTCTCCTTTTTTAAAAAGATTTTTTAACTTACCGAGACATGAAGTGAAAGGAAAACTCCAAAATGGGGAAATCTTGGCATAACTAACTAATTTTTATAAACCTAGTTAGAACACAAAATAAAAGTTTCAAAAATCATTTTAAAGAGAAAATACCAGGCTCCTTCGTCCATGGGATTTTCCAGGCAAGAGTACTGGAGTGGGTTGCCATTGCCTTCTCAAAAGAGAAAATATATAGAGTGAATTCTAAAAATTATATTAACAACAGTATAGATGTCAATCATGTATTGCCTGCCATGACCAGAGTCCATTTTAAAGAAAAGTATCAGGTCACAGAAACTCAACTCTACTGAAACAGAAAGCATTTATTGGTTCAGGTGGCTGTATGGTAGGACCTTATTGTTTATCCCCCCCTATATATAATAGTTTGCCTGTGTTAATCCCAAACTCCCAGTCCTTCCCTCCCCCACTCCCCTTCCCTCTTGGCAACCACAAATCTGTTCTCAAGATCTGTAAGAATATGAATCTTAGAAATTCTCATAATGAGAAAAGAGATTATAACTATGTGAGGAATGGATGTTAACTAAACTTACAGTAGTAATCATTTTGTAGCATATACATATGTATATATATGGAATCATTCAGTTGTGTCCAACTCTTTGCGACCCCATGGACTATAGCCCTCCAGGCTCCTCTGTCCATGGAATTCTCCAGGCAAGAATACTAGAGTGGTTTGCTATTTCCTCCTTCAGGTGATCTTCCCGACACAGGGATGGAACCCGAGTTACCCGAATTGCAGGCAGTTTCTTTACTGTCTGAGTGACCAGGGAAACCGTTTATACTGGAGTGGGTTGCTGTTCCCTTCTCCAGGGGAATCTTCACAAGCCAGGGATCAAACCCAGGTCTTCCACATTGCAGCCAGATTCTTTACCAGCTGAGCCACCAGGGAAGCCTTATACATATATACAGGAAATCATTATGCTGTAAACTTAAAATATATTAGTAGAATACAATTAATACAATGTTATATGTCAACTATATTTCAATTTTGAAGTCTCAAAAAAGGTTGCACTGTGTTTTAAAGCAGAGACAAAAAAGCTAATGATATATTTAGAAAGTCATGGAAACAAAGTAGTGGAATACAAATTGCGCCGAGTAAAGGTGTTGATTCTGTGGATACCATGTGGTAAAACAAGAAACCACAGGACTTCCCTGGTGAGCCAGTGGATTAGAATCCACCTGCCAATGCAGGGGACCCCAGTTCTATCCCTGGTCTGGGAAGATCCCACATGCCACAGGGCAAATAAGCCTGTGCTCCACGACGAGAGATGCCACCACAGTCAGAAACCTGCAACCAGGGAAAGTCTGCACGCAGCAACAGAGACCCAGCACAGCCAAAAATAAATAAAATAAATAACAACTTTTAAAAAAGAAAGCACCAGGACTTTGGGAGAAAATCTTGGTGACAGCAGGGGAGCACTCTTGAGAAATGCTGCATCACCAGTGCCCTTGAGGGCACAGCAGTCAGTTTTGTGTGTGAAAACAGTTATCTATGACTCAGTCAGGAAACAAATCAGAAGAGCCAGATTTTGAAGAAGTTTGGGGAATATTTTAACCAATATACTTTACTTGCAGTTTTCTTCTCTTGTATGCATCAACATGACTTTTTGGGAAGAACTTTTAATTAGCATACAACAAACATTTCAAGGGCTAGGAAAGCATTGTTCTATCACGTACCAGGCAGCATTCTTTCTTAGCAATACATAAAATAATAGTGTGTGTCACCTCTGGAGATGTCTTAAGAAATTCTCTTTATAGGCCCAGTTCTGGACCCAGTGGATCTGGCGCTAAACTTGCCAGACAAGGTCCCTCCCCGTAGCTTATGTTATATTCTGGGAGACAGGCAGTAAACTAAACGTTAGAGACTGTTCCAAATTTTTTTTTTTTAAGTCTTCATTTATTTGGCTGCGTCTGGTCTTAGTTGTGGCATGTGGGATCTCTTTTAAAAGAATTTTATGTATTTATTTTTGGCCGTGCTGGGTCTTTCTTGCTGTGCAGGCTTCTCTCCAGTTGTAGTGAGCGGGGGCTACTCTCTAGTTGAGGTGCCCAGGCTTCTCAGGGGGGTGGCTTCTCTTGTTGGGGAGCACCGGCTCTAGGGCACAGGCTTCAGTAGTTACGCCGTATGGGCTCAGTAGTTGTGTTTGCTGGGCTCTTGAGCACAGGCTCAATAGCTGTGGTGCCTGGGCTTAGTTGCTCTGAGGCATATGGGATCTTCCTGGACCAGGGATTGATCTCCCGCATTGACAGACAGATTCTCTACCACTGAGCCACCAGGGAAGCCCTCTTTGTGGGATCTTTCATTGCAGCACACAGACTCTAGCTGTGGCTCGAGGGCTTAGTTGCTCTGCAGCATGTGGGGTCTCAGTGCCCCGATCAGGGATTGAACCTACTTCTGCATTTCAAGGCATATTCTTATCCACTGGACCACCAAGGAAGTCCCAAGACTTTGCTGAATTTTATGAGGGAAATCAGAAATGTGATGTGATGGGGAGCAACTTGGGCCGGTGGCTCCTCTAGATCCTGTGGCTACAGAGCCAGAACCACACTGAGACCTTGGCAAGAGGGGCTCCTCCATGGCTCTCAGCTTAACTTCAGGGGATCTTGTTAAAGTGCAGATTCTGACTCATCAGGGCTGAGGCAGCCTGAGAGTCTGCTTTTTTTGTTGTTGTTTAAATAATTTTTATTGGATTAGGCGCTAGTGGTAAAGAACCCACGGGCCAATGAAGGAGCCTTAACAGAACTCCTGGATTTGATCAAAACCAGGGTTTGACCCCCGGGTCTGGAAGAGCCCTTGGAAAAGGAATTGGCAACACACCCCTGTATTTTTGCCTGGAGAATCCCATAGACAGAGGAGCCTGGCAAGCTACAGTCCACGGGGTTGCAAAGAATCTGACATGACTGAGGAAACTTAGCATAGCACATGGTTGCTTTACAATGTTGTATAGTTTCTACTGTACAGCAAAATGAATCAGCTATAAGTATACATATATCCCCTCTTTTTTTGGATTTCCTTTCTATGTAGGTCACCAAAGAGCACTGAGTAGAGTTCCCTGTGCTATACAATAGGTGCTTATTAGTTATCTGTTTCATACATAGTAGTGTATATATGTCAATCCCAATCTCCCAATTCTCCACGCCCCCCCCACCTTAGTATCCAGAAGTTTGTTCTCTACATCTTTGTCTCTATTTCTGCTTTTCAAATGAGTTCATCTATACCATTTTTATAGATTCCACATATAAGAGATATTATGTATTTGTTTTTTTCTTTCTGATTTTCTTCCTTCTGTGTAACAGTCTCTAGGTCTATCCATGTCTCTGCAAATGGCATTATTTCATTCCTTTTTACGGCTGAGTAATAGTCCATTGTATATAAGCACCACATCTTCTTTATCCATTCCTCTGTTGATGGACGTTTAGGTTGCTTCTGTGTACAGGCTGCTGTTAACAGAGCTATAGTGAACACTGGGGTGCATGCATTTTTTGAACCGTATTTTTCTCCAGATACATGTTCAGGCATTGGATTGCTGGATCATATGGTGGTTCTATTTTTAGTATTTTGAGGAACCTCATACTGTTCTCCCTTTTCATATGTTCACTAATTTACATTCCCACCAACAGTGCAGGAGGGCTTCCTTTTCTCCGCACCCTCTCCAGGATTTATTGTTAGTAGATTTTTTAATTGAGGGTCTACATTTCTTAAAAGCAGCTGGGTGAGGCTGAGGCTCCAGTTCCAAGGATCACACTATGGTAGCAAGACTGCAGGGTGCCCTGTGTACCACAGATGCTGAAACACAAGGCCCCTTTCCCTCCCTCTTGGGTTGTGAAAAGATTTTTGCAAGTTTGGTTGACAACTGAGCAAATGGGAGTTATGAGAGAGTAACATGCCAGTTGGGCTTTCTGGTGGCTCAGTGGTAAGGAACCCGCCTACCAATGCAGGAGACATGGGTTCGGTCCCTTGTTTGGGAAGATCTCCTGGAGAAGGAAATGGCAACCCACTCCAGTATTCTTGCCTGGAAAATCCCACGGAAAGGAGCCTGGCAGGCTACAGTCCATGGGGTCTCAAAACAGTTGAACATAACTTAGCGACTAAACAGCAATATGTTTTAAGAAGTTCCAGAGAAGATAAAAACAAAGAAAATTTAATCCATATAGAAGGAGATAAAGTATCAAGAGGCATAAGAAAGAGAAAGCATACAGTAAGATGACTGATTATACCAAATATGTGGATCAGAACAATTCATGAAAATATTTTAAACTCCTCTATGAAAAAAATTAATGTTTTCAAATTAAGCTAATCAACAAAATTCTGTTAACAGTAGTTACCTCAGAGGAGAGAAACAAGATATGGAAGACAAGAGGGAAAGGAAAATTGCTTTTCACCTTTATGAAAATGTATGATTGCAACTTTTAAAGACAATTATTTATTTATTTGGCTGCACTGGGTCTTAGTTGGGGCATGCAGGATATAGTTCCCTGACCAGGGATCAAACCCAGACCCCCTCCCTAGGTTGTGTGGAGTCTTAGCCAGTGGACCACCAGGGAAGGGTCTTATTGGATATTTTGAATTTTATTATTATGTTTTGATTATTCAAAATAATAAGTGCATAATAAAATTAAAGCATATAGTATAGATAATGTTAGGTGTTCATTTTATACTGATATAGGGTATATTTACATTGATTATATAACAATGATAAAGCTTTAGGCACAAAATCATATTGTACTGAAATATATAAAGTCAAAATAGATACCTTGGGAAACCAAACATACATATATCTATATATAGCTATATGTAGCTATAAGGACTATATAATAGTAGTAAGAAACTGTGGTATAAGTCAGCAGTCTGTAGTAGATGAAGTAAGAAAAATTACCCAAGGGTACAAAGGTATTGAGAATCTAAATGATAATAAGGTGATTGATTAATTAGCCACTCATTCAGCAAATATTTGTTAAATGTGTATGACGTGCACCATGCCCTTTGCTGGATACCAGGAATGCAGCAATAAAGTCTCCATGCTGGAGCTTGCCTTCAAATGATATTTATTGAACTTTGTATCTCATAAATGGAGAACACACCTTTTTTGACATTAATGAAACATTTATAAATATTGATAAAATATTAGGCTCTGAAGGAAATACCAGATAACTTCAAAGCTGAAATTGTACTGGCCACCTTTTCTGACCACAATGCAGCAAACCAGAAATTTACAAATGTTTAAGTAAGAAAACCCAGCCTTCTAAAGACCCTAAAATAGTTTGGGGACTTCCCTGCTGGTCCAATGGTTAAGGCTCCACAGTTCCACTGGACAGGGCACAGGTTCAGTCCCTTGCCAGGGAACCAAGATCTCATGCTGCATGGCGTGGCCAAATAATAATACAAACCCAAAGCGGCAAATCCAAATTGCAAACACTGAAGGTTATACATAGGTAATGAGAATGTATCATGGCAAAACTGGAAGAACTGGCGGAAATGACTCCAGATTTCTGAGTACTTATGATTCAGTTTCAGTTTAGTCGCTCAGTTGTATCCGACTCTTTGCGACCCCATGAATCGCAGCACGCCAGGCCTCCCTGTTCATCACCAACTCCCAGAGTTCACTCAGACTCGCGTCCATCGAGTCCGTGATGCCAT
>SJYX01013187.1:0-13092 GCA_006410675.1 Oreotragus oreotragus
GCCTTGATGGCACTCACATAAGGAAGGAAATCAGCCTAAACCCCGTGAAATGCTAAGTGTGATTCTGGTTCCAGATACACAAGTGAAATTTTCATGGCAAGTCATACACACACACAAGTTATCCTGACCGTGCATCACAGTTTTACAGGAAATACATGCACACACACAAAGGAGAAGAGCTGGACAAAAGCTTTGTAAAGTTGCAACTAAAACACCAATAAAAGAGAAAAAAAGAAAACAAGAGAGACAGAAAGGAAAGAGGGAGGGAGGGAAATGTACAATGTCCATTTATTTATGGTACCGCATGTCAAGTAAGTTCAACCCAGTCAGTATGTTCTGAAGCCAGCCACCCTATTTATCCCCCAATTTTAATTCAACAGATTTTTCTTAACATTGGCATAGTTACATTTTTAAAAATTTAAAACCTATATGTCAGTCACATCTAAAATAAGAAAGGTCCTATTTTGGTTTGACAGCATACAAAACTGAAGAATCACTGTCTTCTGAAAAACTTTCTATTGAGTAGAAATTAAAATTTAACTATGTAGAGGAAATATTTGCTGTGACAGGTAATAAATCCTATTATAGGAAAAGCACTCTAAAATTTATTTGGCACATTATATATGTTCCAAAATGTGAACAAACTATATAATCATATGTATATTGACTCATCTATGCCAAGAAGAATTGTGAAAAGAGTTTGTGTATTTGAAACACAAAAATACAACTGTGTTTGAACTCTAACTGCTCATTAATATATATGTGATATTACACCAGTTATTAACATCCCTTCTTCTTACTCATCAGTAACATGGGATTAAAACAGACTGTCATTTTCAAGATTAAATAAGGTAAAGTATGTGACGTGTTTAGCACAATAGGATATAGACTGTAAACATTTGGTACATTGTTAGGCATTTTTGTGCTATTATAAAAACTGTCTTTCAGTTTATTCACATATAGCAATAAATTACTCTTCCACAGAATTACATATAATCAACCCCCAATTTTTTATTTGGACAGCAAATTAACATTGTTTCTTAAAATAATGAATCTAAAAAGCACTGCCTTACAACCAACCCTTCCATTCTATCAGGTTTGAAACTGAACCTTTAAGTCAAATTTGAACTCTTAGAAAAGAGTGAGCTGAGGGCATTCCAGGCACAATCACACACAGCAGTGGGTATTTATTCAGAGGGCTGAAGGATAAGTTTCTTCCTTTATAACATCCTAGTATCTCTAATTCTATTATCACTAATATTCTATATCTATAGAATACCTATAATATTTTAGTAGAATCTCTCTAATTCAAAGCATAAGGAATTTTCTTTTGTTCTTGGTTCTACACCAGCTCCAAGACTTTGCTCTCTTTTTCCTATTTTTCCTGTTTCCCTACCTTTATGATGATAATAAGAATAGCTACCACTCATTTGAATAATTCCATTCTAAAAAGACTCTTTTACATTCCAACCAGCACTGCACTGAATATTCCTTTTGCTTTAGGCTTAAGCAAACTGGCTCTCCCTAAAGGACATGGTTTGCTTTGATGCCTTCAAAATGGATGCTGTCCATTCCCTATAGTTTCACTCACTTGGGGTTGACCGAGAGGACCCTGGTTTGTTGCTGCCCAGTCCTCTTTCCTCACCCAAACACACTTTGAAGCTAATAAAATTCAGCTACACCTTTACTAACCTTCTCATCACTGTCATCTACTAGCATCTTAAAAGTCATTGCACTTCTTCCACTGAAGGCTTTAATGCCTGCCACTGTTTGGGGCTTGGCCATTCAGTCATTATTTGTTTATATTTGTTTATTTCTCGAACCAGACACACTGCTCTCTGTGCTGGACAATAACATTTTTTTCCTGTCATTGTACAACTTGTAAACAAATGGGGGAGTACATATTCATCCCTGAATGATTCTGCCTAGAGTCTACTTCTCAGGGTTTTCTTTGATGGCTGTTCCTTATTTAAAATGAACATACTATGCAGCCAGACTGGAGATCAAATCTCCTCTCTGCACTCTTCATTAATACACATTCCACAGGCACTAAGGAGAAATTTGAGTACAACGCTAACCACCAAATTTCAATCTACAAATACAGACAACATTTTAAACACATGTATTTTAAGTGATCATATGATAATTTTAACAACAGGGAAGCCTGGCATGCTGCAGTCCATGGGGTGGCAAAAAGTCAGACACAACCGAGAGAATGAACTGAACTGATAGAATTCCTAAAATTTGATAGAAGTTGGACTCATATGAGATATAACATGCTCATTTTAGAGTAACAGTTTTTATAGTGCACACAAGCTCTTCTACGTAAAATTAGATCTTATATAAGGTTCCATTCTCCATTTACGAAAGATGAGAACTGAAAATGCCCATTTGAATGAAAGAACACCGTTTCAGAATGGCTTCACGGGAAACCTTGTGTCCCCAAGATTTAGTAGATCTAGGGAGAAAGGAAAATCAGTTGCCTGTCATTGAGGAAAAAGTAAAAGAAACAGCAGATAGGAAATCCAAGTACTGGGAGATATCAGCATGTGCTCCCTGTCACCCAGCCTCCCTGTGTGAGTACAGACATTACCATCTGAAAATATAAGTACAACAGCAGGAGAGAGAAGAGCAATGCAAACTGGGGCAAACCACACAAAGTAATAGAATGTAAAAGCATAGGGACTGCATCACACTAGCATATTTAAGATTAGTCACCTTGATTTGCAAATATAAATTTTATAAGAATGACTGGATGTGAGACTATCAATCTTTTTAATAGAAACCTTCAATTAGATCATTCCTTTCCATAGCTAATAAGTAATTTGCACATCACAGCTACATCATCCAAGATTTTTCTTCTGGGTAGCAGCTGTTTTCTATGGATAGGGGCTTATTTCATTAGGATCTTTGCTTATTAAGGGGAATAATGCATGATATATTTACATCTCAGAAAGTTTATATCGGAAACTTGATTTATTATTTCTACATCACATCCCCCAAAGTATACCTTCTTCAGAAGACTTAAGTCAATAAATTTTTTGACTGCTTTGGAAAAGATATTACTCTGTCCTGACAGATACCTAGATTTAAATAAATCAACCCAGATGGAAGCATACCTTTAAAGAGAAATGAAGGTTGTCTCAAAATGGGGTAAAGACTCCTTAAAATACTATAAATAAACATTTTCAAGATCATTTCACATTAAAAATCTTTAAAACTGTAAAGAAACTTAAGATGCATAATTATGAAATGGACAATTTTGTATACTGTGAAAACTTAGAAAATAGTTCATTTATCACTACTGCTATCATGATAACTCTTCAGGAACAGACTAGTGTAACCCATATAAATTAACAATTAATATAGTTGAGATTAAATTCACTAGACTCCACACAGCAATGAGCAATCTCTCTTGTACCTTCATTAGAAATCAAGAATTTGCAAGTATGATCAATACTGTTAGTTAGAACAGTAAATAATTTGCTGGTGTCAAATCACATTCCCCTTTCTTTGCTATTGCTATCCACTGTGGAAGATATTATATAATCCTTGTTGACCTTTTGTAGCTTAATTAGTGATGCAAAGCTCATTTAAATGATATAATTCAACAAATACACATAACTCAAATATTGCTATAAATTACAGAAGAAAAAGATCACAATGCTATTGTCAAGGGTAGATGTTGTTTCCACAGGTCACCAACTACAGAAACAATGGCATGGTCTGAAAATATGGACACACTTTTAACCAATCAAGGTAAGATCCAAATGATAACAGGCCTAAAAATGCAAGGATTAAAATTAAATGAATAAATTCTGAAAGTCGTAGACATGTTATAAACAATGAATTTGATCAATATGTGAAGTATAAGATTCCCCAAAGTCTTACAAAACTTATGCAGGCCCAAAGTTTAAATGGAATTAGGTTGAGTCTAAATGAGGACAAGATTATAGAAATTACAGACATTAAAAGAACAAGAAAATTCCAAATAGAAAGGAAGTGATAAAGCTGTCTTAGTCTCATCATCATTTGATGTATGTCAAATACTGGAGTGCATAGCTATCCCCTTTTCCAGGGAGTCTTCCCAAGCTGGGGATCAAACCCAGGTCTCTCACATTGCAGGTAGATTCTTTACCATCTGAGCAACCACAGAGGCCCAAAAATACTGGAGTGGGTAGCCTATCACTTCTCCAGGGGATCCTCTCAAAGCAGGAGTAGAATCAGGGTCTCCTGCATTCTACGCAGATTTTTTACCAGCTGAGCTACCAGGGAAGCCAGTCTCATTATCATTTGATATATATCATGACTATTATTGTTGCAAATTAAAACATACAAACTATTGAAAAGTTGAAAATTTAAATAAATCATTTGCTTCTTCAGGCTAAAACATAGTATGTATTCCAGCTGAGTTACTCTTACTTTAGAGAATACAAAAACATATTTGAATACATTTGTATATATATAAATATGTACATTGTGGATATATTCTTGTAATTAAAATGATGGCTTAATAAAGTAAGTTTGGTCAATTATAAATAAAACATCCCAGAATTTAATACGAAACAGTCATATACAAAGATATCTAGAATTCTGCTTTTGCGGTACATAAACCTGCTTTACAGCATGCCTGTCCCATACAGGATAGAAATGATGCTACAAGAGACATACACAGAAAATATTTAAATGTCGTGTTTGTTCTAATCAAATGGCATTTCTACTTTAAATTTATAAAGTAAATATCAGACTATTAGAAATGCTTGAAACATGATAAATCTGAATATATTCTTCATGGTTTTTTTTTTTTTTTTCATAAAAGCAATTTGATTTAGATGAAATTACACTATCATTTTATGTGCCTTAAATAACTAATTCCTAAAGTATAGACAGAAGATCCTGGTGGGCTACAGTCCATGGGGCTGCAGAGTCTGACATGACCAAGCCCACATGCACACATACTTTGGGCTTCCCAGGTGACACAGTGGTAGGAATCTGTCTGCCAATGCAGGAGACACAAGAGTCTCAGGTTCGATCCCTGGGTAGGGAAGATTCCCTGGAGTAAGAAATGACAAATCCTGTGGACAGAGGAGCCTGGCAGGCTACAGTCCACGCGGTCACAAAGAGTCGGACACTACACATATACACAAAGCACAGACATAAAATAACCCGTCAAAACCCTAGAATCCAACTAAGAACATATATTAAAGCTATATGGAATTTCATTTCTATAAGTTTCAAGCGCATGTTTCTTTTTTCCTTAAATACATGACAAGAGGGACAGATCAGGTTTGCTAACACCCTGGGGAAGGTGTCTCTGCAGTGGGGGATTGGCCGCGGCAGTAGTGCAGACAGAGGCATGAAGGTTATAGATGAAGGCAGACGCAACAGATCTCCTGGGATTTTGTACCTCATGCCCACAGAAAGTACAAAAGTCATAGATTCATCTGCAAAACTGTTTGGATTTTGCTTTTCTAAAACCAGAAAAATATCTCCCATGCTTTTCAATGCTTTAAACAGATGACCCACCATATTACTTACTTGTTTTGTGACTTGATGATATGCCTTGCACATACTGAGCAGAGATATTAGTTTGGCTTCTGCCACCTGCTCCTGACATATTCCACTCCTCAGCCCCCATCACACCTACCCATAACTATCCCCTCACACAGAGGGACCCTTAGGTAATATATGGTTGTGACTGTGGTTATTCTAAAGTCACTTGATGACCTTTGAACTTCAAATTATATGTATATAATAGACAAGTGATTCAACGATAGTCTCTGCAAGGAAGAGATAACTAGCCCCAGGGTACCTGTTTATTCTGTTCCGATGTGTCCAACCAGAGGAACGGGAGGAGAAAAGGAGGAGTGACTGTTAGCTCAATGTTGCCCTTCATGAATATGGCAGGAGGGGAGAGAATATTTTTTAGATCTCTAACTTCCCATCTCACTGGGATGTATTTAGATAACCCGTATTGCAAAATACTTTCATATGCCTTAATGACACATATATAGAATAGTGCCAGACATGCTTCTACAATATTCTCTCAGTATTATTTAAGTATATACTTTATTATATAAAATAGATTTTTTAGTATAAATTCTATTTAGACCTCTCAAATTCATCATTGTTTTGATCAAACTCATGGAAAATTTTAATTGTGTTACCAAGAGGATTTTTATATCACAAATTCGTGTCACAGAAGCTTTTCTACTGTATTTTCTAAACACAAGACATGTGCAATTGAATTTTTATAGTGCTCACATATTAATAACATTCACACTCTGCAATATTTATACTGAGAATTTTAATTGGTATCTGATAATCTTTTGCAATGACCTGTTACTTCAACTCTATTTTGAATCATTTAAAAAAACTGTTATGTTTAGTTTTAATCCAGGGTTTCTAGATAATCACCCTGTTCCATGAAGATGTTTTCTATTGTCAATACTAACCTTCACTTTCCTTCTAACCTGCAGCAATCAACAAACAACTAACTTAGGCCCCTTCCATACATGTTTCTCTGATACTTTTTTGCTAGCCAATTTCTCCCTACTTTGCAACCTGAGGAGTCAGCCCTCTAGCACATAGTTAGGGAGGAGTGGCTTTGAGCCAGGCTGAGGGGCCCCCTTGGCAGGTATAGGAGAAAACCACCAATGTATTGGAAGGCAAATCCTCTGAAGGACAAACGTGCCAATGAGTGTTTCTTCCTCCAAGACACACAGTCTCACTGACAAGCAGACGATGCCATAGGAAGGTACCGACTGAAACTGACACAAACTGAAAGGACTGCTTAGTTCAGGCAACTGCAGGAATTTGATAATAATCTTTCCAACCTGGTACCTCCGTAGAGGCCCACTCTTAACCATCCTTGGCTGTAAAAGATTTAGAAACATTGCCTTCTCAAAGGAGTTCTAGGTATGCCAAAGAAGATTCTGGGGCACATTTTATATGAGGAAACTAGAGAAAAGAGTCTAAACAGGTGGTCAGAAACTTAAACATTTATGAACAGGAATAATAAATGTTTAAATGTGGCTGAAAATAAGACAATGAGAAGAGCTGGAACGTACGGGAATCCTAGCATTTCTGGTTGTTATTCAATTTTTTTAAGTGCTAATATTAGAAAAATAGATTGAATATTTTACATCGATGACTACCGATCCAAAATCAAGCTTTCTAAAGTTAAAAACTAAAATGTATAAATGCTATATTTAGAGGGATGATAAATATTTGCCACTGAATCCTCAAATGCTTTCACTAAACAATGTATACGGTTGGTCACATGACTCCACTGTGTGATGCACAAACATTTTCCTCCTGTATTTTATAGCTGGTCTAGATGCTTTTCGAACATTCCTAAAATCAGAGTTTAGTGAAGAAAATGTTGAGTTCTGGCTTGCCTGTGAAGACTTTAAGAAAACAGAAAGTGCAGAAAAAATTGCTTCCAAAGCCAGGATGATTTATTCTGAATTCATTGAAGCCGATGCCCCCAAAGAGGTGAGTGAAATATTCCACAACAGTGAATATTTATCCACTTATCCACTAACACATCTGCTCCCAATTGAAAGACACTAAGTCCACCTCAAGGGAAATTAAATTGTCACCATGTCTTCAAACAGGAGATGTCCGTAAATTTGAACAGAAGTTCCTTATGGTGATCCTCTGGCACTGATTCACTAAATAGTTTCTAGCACTCTCTGTGTGCTTCAGTGTTTCTATTTTCTGAGCACAACAAGCAGGCTCTTAAAAAACAGTCTAATGTCCCAAATTAAACAGCTCTACAGAAATCCCACTTAAGCATGCTTCTGGATTTCAAATTCATTTTCATTTTTCCTTTTGTAAGCACAGGGGTCAATTTGGAATAGAACTCTTGAATACAATTTTTAAAATAAAAAAAAGATAACGTACGTGAAGGTAAAACCTACTAACCAACAGTACAAACTCGTAATATTTAATGTTCTGGAGGCCCACATCACTGCAAATAATAATGCCTTACCTTCTCAAAGAGGGGGTTGCTTGACTTTATTTCCTTAATGGCTGTTGGGCTACACCCTGCAGCCTTGCAGAGACATCCATGGTTCAGTGAACGGGGGAGTTTACACGTCTGAAGTAGGGTCCTGGAGCCACACCCCATGGTTTGGGGTGGCTGGTGGAAGGAAAATGGAGGCAGACTTCGCTGCGGGGAATGGGGAGGAATGGGAAGGCTACTAGTTAATGGGGAAGCGACTGACATCGGATTGGCTCTTGGGTTACCAGGGAAACCAGCAGAGGGTCAGGGCCCTCTGAGCACCTTCTTGGGGCAGAGGTTAAACTATCAAAGGGAGTCATTCTGTCCTAAAGGTTAAAGCAGTCATTAGCTGGACCCGAGGGGCAAACAAACAGATGTTTACTGACCAAGGTCCATCCTGTGAGTGGGCTGTAGGGAACCAGGAACCGCTCCAGGAGCAGGGAGTGGAAAGGGAGTGAGCAAACAGCCATCCTGCGTGGTCAGATCACCGTGGTGAAAATGAGCCACAGCTACGCAGGTGGCCTGGTCCTACAACAGTAAAAATGAGCCAGGGGTATGTCTCAAGTGGTCAGATTCCACCTGTGCTGCATTAAGATCAGGAAAATAGAAAAGGCCTTACAGGAAAACCTGGAAGGACTTTGAGAAGAGCCCCTCAAAAATGTTTTATGTGTATACCGTCTCATTTATAATTGATTTAATTTCCAGAAACAAATGATGATCATCTCCACTGCATCCCCTTAATGTTTAACTTTAAAGTTTAAACTATCTACATTTTAAAACTCCTGTAATCCCTCACTGATTATAACATCTAAGCAGAAAGCTTTAATGCCTAAGCAGCAAATGGGACTCTATCTTAAGCCACTAGCACCAAACGTAAACCACCTACATCATCCCTCCCTACAGGGTTGAAATACTGATACCCTCCCAAATGACGGCTACTATCTGTTCTAATCCAAAATTAAAATTCATGGTATGAGAAGTTATTGTACTAATGAGGACAGAGGACACCAAAGATGAAATGAAACATTTTTTAAAATCTATGGCATAAAGTTGCTGTATCAATAGTTCAAGTTTTAGATGGACATTAATTACCGGAGCATATATTGGTATAGTAAAATTTTGCTGACATATGAACCACTGAAGCTTAGAGTGGAATTCAAAGGGGGAAAGAAAAAGTAACTTAACTCCTGTGGAGCTATTTCAACATTCATTTCCCAGTCACTATCTAAGAATCAATAAATGAGTCCAGAAAATTTTTAATGTAGTGTATAAGATTTGTCAAGCTGATTAATGTGTCATTCCTTAAAAGGCTTTGAAATCAACTCTAAAGGTAATCTATTTATTGTGATATTGGTTTGAAAGCTAGATTTATTTTTCTTCATGAATCTTTCTGCTTAATGATTAAGTTTTTCAAATAATATATATGAAAAATATTACATTAATACTAAAGAAATGTAATCTTTTAATTACAGCTGAACTCAAAGTTATATAATAAATTATCAGTTTGGATAAAAGTTTTATTTTCCTAATCTTTCCTGTCAAACTAAATTAATATGGTAATAACTTAAAAGAATAGTACAGTTACTATTTTAGGATACAAAGCTTTCAAACATTTTATAATTTGTCCATCTAGTTAATTTTATAGCTGTTTTACAAATCACAGATTATATTGTCTCAAACTGTCTAAAAATATTATTGGATATGACAAAATTCTCATTGAAGATGAAGTGTATATATACAATTGAAACAGCCATCATCTTTCCTATTATTTGCCATTAATTATTTCCAATTCAAATTAACTAAAGGACATTTGTCTCTTACATACCAATTTCAGTCTTCAGCATCAATTATATATTATATAATACAAGTATTAGTATGAGTCATTAAATGGAAATTTTTTAAGAGTCTGTTCCCACAATGAAAAATCTGTTCCCATAATGAAGTCACACAGTAGAAGGAGAGATTGACGTGTGATAAAACCAGTGAAATACACAATAGGCAACTAATAAGTTGAATCATTTAAAGCTTATTATTAGCAGTGTGTGGAAGAGCAATGAAGTCTATCCAGAGATTTACAGGATGGATTTGTAGGGTGGTTCACGTATGAAAACTATGTCGTATTTATCAAGAGAGCAAATGAAGAAAGTATTTCAGACTGAGGACATAGTGTACAGCCTAGATGTGCACAACTCCCTAGAGTTTTCCAGAAATCACAAGCATTTTGATATCACTAATGAGAAGCAGTGGGATAAGGCTGGACAGGCAGTGATAAAGATAAAGAGAGGGTGGGAAGTAACCCAGATTTATCTAGTAGGCAGACTTCACAAGACAACGTGATATATCTGATATGGAGGTTGGAAAATACCATTTTCATAAGTAGAAAATTAATGAGAGAATGAGATTCATATGAAAGCATTCTTCATTTTTCAATATTCAATTACAGTTGTAAAACTGTCTCGCATAAAGAAATCAAAATTATAACCAATTTCCTTGGTAGAAAACCCTAAAATAGAGAACAATGACAAGGTCACATCATCCAGATGTCTATTAAGTCCCATTTACTCTCTTTTCAACTTTTCATGTCTTTATTTCTTCATCTGTAAAATTGCTAGCATGACAATAATTTTTAACTGATGCAATTAGACAATTTACCATCAGGCTATTTACTAACAATCCCTGTCTATAAATGGATGTTACTAATGGTTCTTCGTTTCCTATTCTAATAGGCAAAACTGCACAGAAAAACTGAACTTTCATCTCTCTGTGAGAGATGATAACTGCAGGAAACTTTATGCCTTCTCTCTTAGAGTTTTACCATCTCTCTGGTTTTCTACAATAATTGTGTGATGTAGTAGAAAATCTAAAGGTTAGAGATACAGACTCAAATCCTGTAATCTTGTGTTGACCTGTTTCATCCCTCTAAGCCTCAGTTTCCTCATCTAAAAACGTAGCTGTGAAAAAGGACACAGCAATCACATAGGATAGATGAAAATGGTGAATGAGATCGCATATCTAGGGTTTGCCTCAGGGAGAACAGTCTTTAAGAAATTTTAATTCCTTTTTTTCACTCCACAGTCACTATAAGTGCTACTGACTCTACCCCAAAACGTTAACTAACTTCTAAGACCATCTGAGGACAAGCCACTTTGAATGACTTGATAAATGTATACATGAAAGTGAAAGTGTTAGTCACTCAGTTGTGTCTGACTCTTTGCAACCCCAGGAACTATAGCCCGCCAGGCTCCTCTGTCCATGAACTTCTCCAGGCAAGAATACTGGAGTGGGTAGCCATTCCCTTCTCCAGGGGATCTTCCTGACCCAGGGATTGAATCTGGGTCTCCTACACTAAAGGCAGATTCCTTATTGTATGAGCCACCAAGTAAGCCCCTAAATGTGTATATATATGTTTGTGTATATATATGTATTATATATATATATATATATACACAAATGTAATATATATATATGAACACAAATTAGAAAAACATGTTAGCAAATCACGAGTTTCAGGTAGAAATATCTACTAATTGAATGGATTATACCTAGATACTTTCAGAAGATATTGCAAGGGGAAATAAAAGTGTGAGTCATATATTTCTAAGTAGTCTGAAAATGAGAAAATTATTAGATAAGCAATATATATTTTAAAGTGTCCTTACTCCACACACAGTAAGAACTCGAATGTGGCAAAGAAAAAAAATTCTTAACTTTGTATTTATTCTTCCTTCAATTTGGACCATTAATTTCATAATATTTAAAAAATTTCAAACAACATTATTTGGTTTCAGAAGAATGTAAATCTTAAAAAAAAATAGTATGAGCCATCTGGGAAACCCAAGATACTGATGTATTTTAAATATTTATGTTTTATTTCTGTCATTTATGAATTATGTTTGTATCATCTCTTATATTAATAAGAAAATTAGTCAGGATGGAAAATATGTGATTAAAAAGAAAACTGTTTATGTTGTCATTCTGTGAGACTGGAAAATGTTCCAAATCATACCACACTGTAATGTTTAAAAATTATATAAATTCAAATTCAAATTATGACCAATCTGGGAGCAAATACATTGGCAGTGTTTTAAGTTTTAAAAAAAGTACAAAAAATTTAATTCTTAAATGTATTTATTAACTGTGAAGACATCATAACCCATAAAAGAGAAGAAACTGTCATCATAAAGGAAAAGTATCTTAATGCGTTACGCAGGACACTTTTAAAATACCTGTCTGGATGTTTTGCTTTTAGTTTTTATTNAAAAAAAGTACAAAAAATTTAATTCTTAAATGTATTTATTAACTGTGAAGACATCATAACCCATAAAAGAGAAGAAACTGTCATCATAAAGGAAAAGTATCTTAATGCGTTACGCAGGACACTTTTAAAATACCTGTCTGGATGTTTTGCTTTTAGTTTTTATTGTAGCACAGTGTTATTTGGTGACTTTTATTTCATATCAATAAATGCTTTTTCTGTGCCTACAGTTAACCACCATAAGATGAATTCCTTCCATGGAAGGGAAGTTGGGTCTAAGTAAGAAAACACGTAATCAACACAGAAGTACAATGCAATGTGTTCTGTAAATGAGGTAGCTTGATAAGGAAATGCAAGAAAATAACATAGACTGAAACTATGGTTTGGCTCAAAAGAAACAGTCAGTCTAGTTGGTTAAAAAATTAGATTTCTAGAGCCAGGAAAAAACATCAAAGCAACAAATGATTAAGTGGGAAAATTTTAAAAACAGATGAAATTGTTTGCATTCTATCTTTTTTAGGATTTTTATTTTTCTTTCCTGTTTCTTTTGGTGGGGGGCAAATAATGCAGCGTGCAGGATCTTAGTTCCCTGACCAGGTACCAAATTTGTGCCCTGTGCACTGGGTGTGAAGAGCCTTAACCACTGGACCACCAGGGAAGTCTTTGTTGTTCAGTCGCTCAGTCGTGTCCCACTTTTTGCAACCCAACCGACTGCAGCATGTCAGCCTTTCCTGTCCTTCATCATCTCCTGGAGTTTGCTAAAACTCATGTCCATTGAGTCAGTGATGCCATCCAACCATCTCATTCTCTGTCATTCCCTTCTCCTCCT
>SJYX01013188.1:0-100141 GCA_006410675.1 Oreotragus oreotragus
TGTCAGTTAAGCGGTTAGAGCAGGGGTCCCCAACTCCTGGGCCATGGACCAGTACTGGTCAGAGGCCTGTTAGGAACCGGGCGCATGAGAGTGAGCGGCAGGCAAGTGAAGCTTCATCTGCTGCTCCCTATCACTGGCAATACTGCCTGAACCATCTCCCCCTTCCCCCCGCCATGGAAAAATTATCTTCCACAAAATCAGTTCCTGGTGCCAAGAAGATTGGGTACTGCTGGGTTAGGGGGCATGAAGTAAACCCTTGCCTAAGCTGTGGAAAAAAAGCTAAGCTTTCTCTCTGCTCTTTCCTCCTTTCCATAGGAAAACTTGAATCCTTTAGTAGTTTTGAATTTATTTAAACGAATCCCAGCAGAAGACATCCCTCTACTTCTGATGAATCCAGAAGCTGGAAAGCCCTCCGATTTGATTCTCACACGACTCTTAGTGCCCCCTTTGTGTATCAGACCTTCTGTCGTGAGCGATTTGAAGTCTGGCACCAATGAAGACGATCTGACAATGAAGTTGACAGAAATCATTTTCCTAAATGACGTCATTAAAAAGGTCAGCACTTCCCATTAGCATTTCCAGACTCCAGGTTTTGGAGTATATCCATGCAAACAGAAATGTCTGATGGAGAAAGTCAAATTGACCAGGCTTGCTTCTGCTCATTCTTAGCATCGGATATCTGGAGCTAAGACCCAGATGATCATGGAGGACTGGGACTTCCTGCAGCTGCAGTGCGCCCTCTACATTAACAGCGAGCTCTCAGGCATTCCCCTCAATATGGCACCCAAGAAATGGACCAGAGGGTTTGTCCAGCGCCTGAAGGGAAAGCAGGGTACGTGTCCACCTACCTGTGCAGAAGGAGGTCTGCTGCCTTTGGTTCATTTTGGGGAATGTATGTCCAGCTTATCTCGGAGATCGCAGTCTTTCCTTGGCCTTTCTGGTCAGATTGCTCCCAAAGAACACACATTGTGCCCTGGAGACTTACGATATATTTTTATTTAGGTCGATTCAGAGGCAATCTCTCAGGAAAGAGAGTGGATTTTTCTGGTAGAACAGTCATCTCACCTGACCCCAACCTCCGAATTGATGAGGTAGCTGTGCCGGTTCACGTGGCCAAAATTTTAACATTTCCTGAGAAGGTAAGTACATTGAATTGCTCAGTATTTTGTCTGAATCCAATGTTTTATGTTATGTTCTGAGATTCCAAACAGTCTCAACAGTGGGAAACCCCCAGTAACCCACCCAGCCCACAGTTTGGCACGTGTGTGTGTGTTTTTCCAGTTTGTTTCACACGTGTGTCGTCATATGTAACATCTGCAACATCTACACAGTTGTGTCTGCATTTATATTTAAATACTCGGATATACATTAAACATTCATGTCTACTTTTTTTCCATCTTTGATATTTTTCTGTGCTAGTTCATACCTCATGCCTTAAATAACTAAATGATAAACATCCACACCCAATTGATTTTCTTGGGATGAGTTAGAACATTAGAATTTTTAAAACATTAGAATCATTTTTAAAACATTAGAATCACTGACTCAAAGACTCTGAATATTAAAAAGCTGTTGATATATAACTAGAAAGGCTGTACCACTTTACTCTGAGTTCATACTCGTCGTGAATGTAAGCTGGTATTTCTAGTATTTTCTTTTTTAACTGAGGTGTAGATAATTGAAAGGCCTGATAACAGGAAGATATTGACTGGCTTTGACTTTGCTCTTGAAGTTCATAATCAGCCCATAATGAGGTGCTTCTGGTAAAGGTCGTCTCCTTTTTTGGGACTTCCCTGGTGGTCCAGTGGTTAAGAATCCGTCCTCTAATGCAGAGGACACAGGTTCAGTCCCTGGTCAGGCAGCTAAGATCCCGCATGCTGCAAGGCAGCTAACCTTGCACACACCTCAAGGAAGAGCTGCAGCAGAGACCCAGTGCAGTCAGAATTAGAAAAAATAGTGTCCTTGGATGAGTTCAAGTTCCTTCTCTAAGACGGCGCCCCGCGAGACTGTTGTCCAGGAGGCCGCAGGGCGTGGCGGTGCAGTCCAGGACCTGCTGTTCTGCCGTTAACAGCTTTCCAACCTTAGAAGCGCACGGTCAATCACAGGTGAAGCTGCCACCTGTGTTTAGAATTACAGAACATGCTGAAAGGTCCCCGCAGATCAGTCCAGCCCAGTCGTCTTATCAGGAGAGAAACCATAGGTCAGTCACGGACCTGGCCCGGTCACCCAGCAAGTGAGTGGCCAAACTCGGACGTGAACCGCCGTCCTTACAGTGAAGACCTTGGCGGCAGCGTGCCGCAGGCGCCTCTCTTCTCCTGGAATTGCACAAGGGGCTCAGTTAGGCTTTTTCCCTCCTGGTCCCGCAGGTGCCATGCGGGATCTTAGTTCCCTGACCAGCGATCAAACCCTTTCCCCATGCAGTGGAAGTTGCAGAGTCCTGTGTGACGGACCACCAGGAAAATCCCCGGGAATCACTTAAAGAAAGTGGAGACTGAGATTCGGTCCAGTGTAGCATGCCGGCGCGTCGAGACCTGCCAGTGCCTCACTCTGTTTCATATTGTGGTCCTCCAGGTGAACAAAGCAAACATCAACTTTTTGAGGAAACTGGTTCGAAATGGCCCTGAAGTTCATCCAGGAGCCAATTTCATTCAGCAGAGACACACGCAAATGAAAAGGTAATGCTTTCACAGTGTGGTTGGATGTCATTATCTCCTCGTGACCAAGCTCACTGTCGCCATACTCAGCCACAGAAGGCAGTCCAAAGTACAGTTATGATATTTTAACATGTGGAAAACACCTGTTTAAATTGCAGTTAGCCTAGGTACGTTTTGTTTCCTCTGCTGGTTCTTTGAATGTATGCACAGTGTTCATTTCTTCTATAGCGTTTAATGTTTAGGTAGATATAACGCATTGGGATATGAAAGCAGATCATTTTCTGGGTCACCTGGATGCTCTGGGGTTGCCTCAGTGCACTCATAACCCCGGAGGCACACGTTTTGCCCGTTCTGGCTTTTCACAGTGACGTGAGCTGATGACCACTGCTTTTCGTCTCATGAAATTCAGACATCGCCAGGGCCCTGTGCGAGAAGCTAGTTTATTACTCAGTGTCTGTGACTCTAAGACATACTTTTAATCATAGTTGGACATTTCTAAAATTAAGAGGTTTCATACAATCAGTTTGTTGTAGTTTAGGGACTTCCTGGTGGTCCCTTGGTTAGGGCTTGGCTCTTTGACTCCCGGGGCCGGGGTTTAATTCCTGTTTGGGGAATTAGGATCCCACAGGCCACTTGGCGTGGCCAAAAAATAAAGTTACAAAAACAATTTTGTTGTTGTAACGATAGTTTAATCGACAGTGGAGGGAGGCACCTTAAATTCAGTGAAACATGGTCATTTTAGAGACCAGATCTTGCTATGAAGAGGGAGAAACTTGCTGAGGAAACTTTGTTCTCACAGGTTATGTCCATTATTGTATGTTAAGGTTTCTGAAATACGGAAACAGAGAAAAGATGGCCCAGGAGCTCAAGTTCGGGGACATTGTGGAGAGGCACCTCATAGATGGGGACGTGGTCCTATTCAACCGGCAGCCCTCGCTGCACAAATTGAGCATCATGGCACACCTGGTAAGCAGGGGACAGGCGCTCACGTCTGCTGGGCGGGACTTGGCTGTGTGTGCCAGGCACAGCCCACAGGCACCTACAGTTTAACTTGCCAGTAATGTCAGACTCTTAAACTTTCGGTTTTCCTCTTCTCTTCCATTTTAGTTTGAGTGAAGCTCTTCAATTTCAAGCTTCCCTTCAGTGTTTTTAATATTTATAACATACTGTTCACACAGCAGTGAAACAGGAACTAATTGAAAAGTAGTATGAAAGTGACTCCTGTGATTTCACTTGCATACAGCATAAATGCATATCTGTGTGTGCACAAAATTATGTAAAATAAACATGGCAGGAAATTGCCTTGATTTAAAACAGCATATTAACTACGAAACTAAAATGCTTACGGGATTTTTCTTTGCAGTCATCCTCCAACTAAGACCTGAACGCATATTTTTTGGAGCAGTTTACTTTGCAACAGCAGCAGTTTCCTTTTCTGGAGATTTCAAATGGAAACAAGATGCAACTTCAAGTTGTTAAATATTCATAAGTTCTCCTATATGAAAAAACCATTAAATCCCTGAGCATTTGCAAACAGGCTCCTAAGGTAGTGTTTTTCTAGGTTGATTTTTTTTTTCCAGTAGTTTATGGAAACATTACATCAATCTTTTTGCTCAATGGCAAAAATACCAAAGATACATTTTATGATTATGGAGCTCTAGGAGGTGAACAAAAGCCTTCCCTTTCTGGAAACTTGGCCCATTTAACCTAGAAATATTTTTATTTGTAAACTTTCAAATATGTACAGAAGTAGAAAGAGTACTGTGATGAACTGACATATTCCCATCCTTTATATTCAGTAATTTTCAAGATTTTGCCACACTGGTTTTCTCTCTCCCTTTTTCCTTTGATGAAACCAGATGCCATGTCATTTTTTCCATGTATATTCAGCTTATTTCTGCAAAACACACATAGCTACAGTGCCATTATCACACCTCACCAAAATGAAGTCATTCCCTGGTGTTGTCTAGTACCCGGCCATAGTCAGATTGCCCCATGTGTCTCAAAAATCTTTTTGCAGCTAGTTTGTTCAAAGTGAGATCTAAAATCTATACATTTAATTGATCCCTGTCTTAAGCCCCTATTAATCTAGTACAGTCCTCCCTCCTCCTTTTAATTTCCGTGTCATGTTTGAAAAAACCAGGTCATTTGTCCTGAAGGACGCTATATGTTCTTTATTTGTCTGCCTCTGTGTGGCAGTAAGGGTTCCTTTATGCTTCATTGTTTTCCTGTAAACTAGAAATAAACTCTGAAAGCATAATCAGATTCAAATAGAACTTTTTTGGCAATAATAACTCATAGGTGGTGCTGGCTACTTCCTCTTGCCGTATTTCAGGAGGTACACGCTGGCTGGCTGGCTGGCTTAGCCATGCGAGGAAGGTGAGGGAGTCAGATGCCTCGGCATGGTGCCTTCCTTGAAAAGTTCCTTATCAAAGACTCTTGATAATCCCTGGGACTGCAAAGAGATCAAACCAGTCAATCCTAAAGGAAATTAGTCCTGAATATTTATTGGAGGGACTGATGCTGAAGCTGAAGCTCCAGTACTTTGGCCACCTGATACGAAGAACTAACTCATTGGAAAAGACCCTGATGCTGGGAAAGATTGAAGGCAGAAGAGGATGAGATGGTTGGATGGTATCACTGATTGAATGGACATGAGTTTGAGCAAGCTCCAGGAGTTGGTGATAGACAGGGAAGCCTGGCGTGCTGTAGTCCATGGGGTCACAAAGAGTCGGACACAACTGAGCAACTGAACTGAACTGAACTAATGACCTCATCCATACCAGAACATACTAGGAATTTTCTTGCTTAATATAAAGTGTCCAGTTCTGCAGGAAGCCTTTTTTTTTTTTTTTTTTATAAAATGCAACTGAGAAGCTTTTGAATAAATAACATGTCCTTTTCCTGATTTGCTTTGTTTTATATTCCACAGGCCAGGGTCAAGCCCCACCGGACTTTCAGGTTTAATGAGTGTGTCTGTACACCCTACAATGCGGATTTTGATGGAGATGAAATGAACCTTCATCTTCCTCAAACAGAAGAAGCTAAAGCAGAAGCCCTTGTTCTCATGGGGGTATGTAGGGTGGTGCAGCCCAACTCCTGAGAAAAAGCTCCTTAAAAGGAGGAGAAGGGAAACAAGCCTTGTTTGAAAGCACCCCGTAGTATGTAAGGGAGTTAGTTTATCTCGTCGGTGGGGAGTTGAATGGACTGGGCATCTTCTGACCTGTAATGTGGGTCCCTAGGAGAGTATATACCCATGAGCACCAGCTATGAAAAGGTAAGACAGGTGTGTCAGAAACTTGACTGTTGGATATCGTGGTCCGTTATACTTGAGATAAAGGATTTTGAGCAGATGCACCTTTTTTTCCCCCCTTTTGGCTGTGGCAAGCGGCTGCTTACAGGATCTTGGTTCCCCGACCAGGGATTGAACCCACACCCTCAGCAGTGAAAGCACAGAGTGCTAACCACTAGACCACTAGGGAGTTCCTGAGCAAATGCACCTTGATGTGCAGAACCCTCTTTAAATTGGGTGCTTATGCAGTGAACAGCTAGCGCCCATTTTTGCCAGTGTAGACACTCATTACATTTTGATGGTTAATAAATGCTGTTGTTCAGACTTAGTGTCTCAACCAAGAGAAACTTGACCATCCTGCCATTATTGTAACTAGTGTGGAATTGATAGACTTCAAAGTGCTACTCATCATTCATGGAAGGAAATTTTCTTTGGAAGAAAGCATTTATAATTATACTAACGTCTTTTACCCAAAGAGTTCTTTATAAGAATGCAGAACAGCTCCACACAGTATTTAAACGTAGGGACCTCTGAGGTCAGTCTTGCTGGTATTTTTTTCCTCTCCCTCCCTTTGACAGATGAAGGCACTAAATGTTAGTAACTAAGCTGCAGTTAAGAACCCCAGCTTCCGGTTCACAGCCTCGACTTCCTGCTGCTCTTCATTTATCCATAACCATGAAGAGTGTTTGTGGTGAAGATTCTTGGGGCCGCATCATGCATCCAAGCATGGCTAGCTCACTGTGTTCCTTTTTCCTTCAGACTAAAGCAAACCTTGTCACACCAAGAAATGGAGAACCGCTAATTGCTGCTATCCAGGATTTTCTGACAGGTGGGTTTTGTGGAATTTACTTGAAAAGAGACTTTGGAACATGCGGATTCTCTTTCACATGTTCACGCGACCACTTGAAAAGCTGTGTAATTCTGTTGTTTGTTTACTGAGTGTGGTTGTGTTAATGAACCATACACGAGATATTTTTTACTTTTCTAAGTGCTGGAGACATGGCAACGAGTAAAACAAAGTCCCCTTTCCTTGTGGAGCGTGGATTCTCGTTGGAAGAGAAAGCCAAGAAGCAGCTGTGTTTTACCTCACTCTTTCAGTGATAGTCCATCTTTATTTTTAAAGCTGAAACCTTGTGATTTTTCTCACAATTTCATTCCTTTCCTTCATTTTGTGTTCTTTCTTAACATCCTCAGGTGCCTATCTCCTCACTCTTAAGGACACTTTCTTTGACCGAGCCAAAGCTTGTCAGATCATCGCTTCAATACTGGTGGGCAAGGATGAGAAAATTAAAGTTCGTCTCCCACCCCCTACAATCCTAAAGGTTTGTGCCGGAGCTGTGACTGTCTGTACGGATGCACCGGTGGTCTGGTGCACACCCGCTGGCGCCGAGTAGGCTTGTGACTGCTGTACCATCTTGCCTCATTGGTGTGAAGGGCAGGTGAGACCAGGCTCGGCCGGCTGATGCTCTGCCTTCTCTCCTCCTCCAGCCTGTCACCCTGTGGACGGGAAAGCAGATCTTCAGTGTCATCCTCAGACCCAGTGATGACAATCCAGTGAGGGCCAACCTCCGAACCAAGGGCAAGCAGTACTGCGGCAGAGGAGAGGACCTCTGCGTCAATGACTCCTGTGAGTGAGAGCCGCAGGTTGGGGCCAGCAGTTCCCTTCACTTTTCCAGTAAATCGCGTGTTTCTCTAAGGCCTTAAGCAGGACATTTGTTCTTCAGGGAAATGCAGCTGGTGTTTCTCCAAAAGGTAGAGGTCATGTGGACACATGACCAGCCCAGCGGTTAGAATGTTCTTCTCCACGTGTTTTGTCTCAGGTGACATGTTTCTGCCAATTAATGCAAATTCTTTTCTTCTTTTTCTGTTATTGGTTTGTGTGTGTGTGTGTTTTGCTGTACAAGGGTCTCATTATTTAAGGCTTATAATTTATTATTTTATGTCCCAAAATGTGTTCATTGTCTAAAAGTATGACTAAAAGTATAAGTAAGTAGTTTTCCCAAGTAGCTCAGTAGTAAAGGATCTGCTTGCCAGTTCAGGAGACGCAGGAAACGGGTTGAATTTCTGGGTCAGAAAGATCTCCAGGGGGAAGAAATGGCAACCCGCTCAGTATTCTTGCCTGGAAAATCCCATGGCCAGAGGAGCCCGGTGGGCTTGGTTCATTGGGTCGCCCAGGGTCGAACACACGTGAGCGACGGAGCGCACATCCATGGCTATAAAGTATTACTGAAAAGGCTGATTTTTTACCTGCCTCACCTGGTCAGCGGGTGTTTTGATCACTTGTAGATCAGGTGTAAGAGTGCTGTGCTGTGCCAAGTCATTCAGTCATGTCTGACTCTTTGCAACCCTATAGACTGTAGCCCACCAGGCCCCCCATCCATGGGATTCTCCTGGCAAGAATACTGGAGTGGGTTGCCATTTCCTTCTCCAAGGAGTCTTCCTGACCCAGGGACGGAACCTGTGGCTGTAGTCGCCTGCATTGGCAGGCAAGCTCTTTACCACTAACGCCACCTGGGAAGCCGCAGGTGAAACAGAGAGAATATTTAAACATGAGTCCTCTGAGTCCCCTAGACTGATTCAGCCCAAGAGTGTGTTCCCCAGACCTATGCCATTCAGGCAGCATTTACTTTCTGGGTCTTTGGCTGCTAACAGACGATTCCCCGGCAGACTGCGTTGAGTAACACTGATTTAGAATGGGCTTCCCTGGTGGCTCAGAGGTTAAAGCGTCTGCCTGCAATGCAGGAGACCTGGGTTCGATCCCTGGATCAGGAAGATCCCCTGGAGAAGGAAATGGCACCCCACTCCAAATCCCATGGACGTAGGAGCCTGGTGGGCTACAGTCCAAGGGGTCACAAAGAGTCGGACACGACTGAGCGACTCCACTTTCACTTTTGCTAGCAAGGCTTGTGACGAGAGGTGGATCTGCAGGCCTCTATACTGACGACTGAACCGCAAAGACTCTGAAGGTCAAGGATTCTCTGCTGTCTCATGATGAATAAATATTTTGAAGAGCACTGTTTTTTTCCTTCGCCCCCACCCCAGGTTTACAACCATTCTTTCATTAATGTACTCCCTGGTCTTTATGTATTTTGGCTTCTTGTTTTATATTGTGTTTTTGTTTCTAGATACAAATTTCATTTTGTCGTTCAGGCTTTTCACGATGGTGCCACTGCTAGTTTCAATGTCTTAGTGAATAGCAAAATGCTTTATAAACAACACTTTGTTGTACATGATTCAATTGGTGTTCAAGTCCTAGATTTCTCCTTTTCCCCCTCAAAAAGAAATTTTTTAGAGAGCGTTTCTATTCGCCCTGTTCTGACTTAAAACAAATTTTCTCAACTGCCTTAAGTTCATTTTGGAATGAGACAAAGTAACAGATAATCGTTTGTGTGAGTCCGTAATCTTTTCCTTCCAGACGTCACAATCCAGAACAGCGAGCTGATGAGTGGCAGCATGGACAAAGGAACGCTGGGCTCAGGATCCAAGAACAACATTTTTTACATTTTGCTGCGAGACTGGGGGCAGAATGAAGCTGCCGACGCGATGTCACGTCTTGCCAGGCTGGCTCCTGTCTACTTGTGTGAGTGTCTTAGCGTCCTTGTTTCATTGCTGTAGGTTATTGATGTTTTAGGGGGTTCTTTTACTATTTCATCCCCCTGCCCCAAACACATAGAAACACAAAGAAAAGGATACTTGTTCCAGGCTAAACCATTTATGCTTTTCTTAATGAAATAAACTTGATGCTGACAAGTTTGACTGCAGATTCGAAGTTGCTTTTCAGTTCTCTTCTCAGGAGCTATAGTAGCTCCCTAATGTCCATGACATACATGGGTTGTTACGTAAAGGGCCTTCCTGGGCTGCTTCCAAGGTAGGCTGTGCAAAACTGTCACCCTCTGGTTCTTCCGCAGTTCAGCCCTACCAGCTGACTGAGTAACTCCCTACTGTCCTTGTGCACTAGGCCAGGAGATTTTCTTTGCATGCCCCAGAATATCTTTAGTCTGCTCCTGTACTTGACTCTTTGGCTGAGTATAGAATTCTAGACTGAATGTTATTTCCCTGAGAATTTTGAAGGTATTACTCTACTCTGTTCTTTCAGGGTTGCTGTAAAATGTATTTCCCTTCTTATTCCCAACTTTTTGTATTTGAATTGTCTTTTTTTTAATTGCAGTATCCAGTTTTTGGGTAATCCAGTTTAGTTTACCCAGTTATATACATATATGCATTCTTTTTTTTTTAAATAATCTTTTCCATTGTGGTTTTATACAGGATATTGAATATAACTCCCTGAGCTGTACCTTAGGACCTTGTTTATCCTGAACTGTCTTTTTATTCTGGAAGCTTTGAGAATCCACTTTGTTTCTGGCATTCTGAAAGCTCACAGTGATGCAGCCTTGGGATGTTTATCATTCAGTGTGCTGAGCGCTCTGCAAGCTCTCCCAATCTGCAACATGTGTCCTTCAGCTCTGGAAATTTTCTTCTAGTTTTTCTGATCATAGTCTCTCTTTTACTTTCTCTGTTCTTGCTTTTTGGAATTTCTGTTCATCGTCTGTTCATCATCTGTTCATCGTCATTTATTTATTTCTGGATTCAGTTTTCTTTTTAACACTTTCTGTTTTTGTGTGTGTGTGTGTTTTTTGTATTTTTTTTAATTTTTCGGTCTTATATTTAATTTCCAGCCATAGTTTTTTTCTCTCTGTTTCCTTCTTTTCTTTCTTCTCTCTTTAGGACTTCCTATTCTTGATGCTCAAATACCTCTTGTATAGCACTCTTGTCTCCCATGGAGGAAGGGCCCGAGGCCTCTTTTTTTATAGACAGAGCTCAGAGACGTTACAGGTTTGGTTCTAGACCACCATGATGAAGCATATGTAACAAGCAACTCATGAATGTGTTGGCTTCCCAGTACATAAAGAACTTGTTTGTACTGCAGTCTTACTAAGTGTGCGATAGTATTGTGTGTTAACACGTCGTTGTTCAGTCGCTAAGCTGTGTCTGCTCTTTGTGACTCATGGACTGTAGCACGCCAGGCTTCCCTGTGTTTCCCAGAGTTTACTCAGATTCCTGTCCATTGAATCGGTGATACTGTCTAACCATCTCATCCTCTGCCGCTCTCTTCTTCTTTTGCCTTCAGTTTTTCCCAACATCAAGGTCTTTTCCAATGAGTTGGCTCTTCTAGGTGGCCAAAGTATTGGAGCTTCAGCTTTAGTATCAATCCTTCCAGTGAATGTTCAGGATTGATTTCCTTTAGGATTGACTGGTTTGATCTCTTTGCAGTCCACCGGACTCTCCCAACACCAGTTCGAAGGCATCAGTTCTTCAGTGCTCAGCCTTCTGTATGATCCAGCACTCACATGCGTACATGACTACTAGAAAAACCATAGCTTTGATTATACAGACATTTGTCAGCAAAGTGATGACTTTGCTTTATAATATGTTGTCTAGGTTTGTCATAGCTTTTCTTGCAAGGAGCAGGTGTCTTAACTTCATGGCTTTTCAAGTCCTAGATTTCTCCTTTTCCCCCTCAAAAAGAAATTTTTTAGAGAGCATTTCTATTCGCCCTGTTCTGACTTAAAACAAATTTTCTCAACTGCCTTAAGTTCATTTTGGAATGAGACAAAGTAACAGATAATCGTTTGTGTGAGTCCGTAATCTTTTCCTTCCAGACGTCACAATCCAGAACAGCGAGCTGATGAGTGGCAGCATGGACAAAGGAACGCTGGGCTCAGGATCCAAGAACAACATTTTTTACATTTTGCTGCGAGACTGGGGGCAGAATGAAGCTGCCGACGCGATGTCACGTCTTGCCAGGCTGGCTCCTGTCTACTTGTGTGAGTGTCTTAGCGTCCTTGTTTCATTGCTGTAGGTTATTGATGTTTTAGGGGGTTCTTTTACTATTTCATCCCCCTGCCCCAAACACATAGAAACACAAAGAAAAGGATACTTGTTCCAGGCTAAACCATTTATGCTTTTCTTAATGAAATAAACTTGATGCTGACAAGTTTGACTGCAGATTCGAAGTTGCTTTTCAGTTCTCTTCTCAGGAGCTATAGTAGCTCCCTAATGTCCATGACATACACGGGTTGTTACGTAAAGGGCCTTCCTGGGCTGCTTCCAAGGTAGGCTGTGCAAAACTGTCACCCTCTGGTTCTTCCGCAGTTCAGCCCTACCAGCTGACTCAGTAACTCCCTACTGTCCTTGTGCACTAGGCCAGGAGATTTTCTTTGCATGCCCCAGAATATCTTTAGTCTGCTCCTGTACTTGACTCTTTGGCTGAGTATAGTATTCTAGACTGAATGTTATTTCCCTGAGAATTTTGAAGGTATTACTCTACTCTGTTCTTTCAGGGTTGCTGTAAAATGTATTTCCCTTCTTATTCCCAACTTTTTGTATTTGAATTGTCTTTTTTTTAATTGCAGTATCCAGTTTTTGGGTAATCCAGTTTAGTTTACCCAGTTATATACATATATGCATTCTTTTTTTTTTAAATAATCTTTTCCATTGTGGTTTTATACAGGATATTGAATATAACTCCCTGAGCTGTACCTTAGGACCTTGTTTACCCTGAACTGTCTTTTTATTCTGGAAGCTTTGAGAATCCCCTTTGTTTCTGGCATTCTGAAAGCTCACAGTGATGCAGCCTTGGGATGTTTATCATTCAGTGTGCTGAGCGCTCTGCAAGCTCTCCCAATCTGCAACATGTGTCCTTCAGCTCTGGAAATTTTCTTCTAGTTTTTCTGATCATAGTCTCTCTTTTACTTTCTCTGTTCTTGCTTTTTGGAATTTCTGTTCATCGTCTGTTCATCGTCATTTATTTATTTCTGGATTCAGTTTTCTTTTTAACACTTTCTGTTTTTGTGTGTGTGTGTTTTTTTTTGTTTGTTTGTTTTTAATTTTTCGGTCTCATATTTAATTTCCAGCCATAGTTTTTTTCTCTCTGTTTCCTTCTTTTCTTTCTTCTCTTTTTAGGACTTCCTATTCTTGATGCTCAAATACCTCTTGTATAGCACTCTTGTCTCCCATGGGGGAAGGGCCCGAGGCCTCTTTTTTTATAGACAGAGCTCAGAGACATTACAGGTTTGGTTCTAGACCACCATGATGAAGCATATGTAACAAGCAACTCATGAATGTGTTGGCTTCCCAGTGCATAAAGAACTTGTTTGTACTGCAGTCTTACTAAGTGTGCGATAGTATTGTGTGTTAACACGTCGTTGTTCAGTCGCTAAGCTGTGTCTGCTCTTTGTGACTCATGGACTGTAGCACGCCAGGCTTCCCTGTGTTTCCCAGAGTTTACTCAGATTCCTGTCCATTGAATCGGTGATACTGTCTAACCATCTCATCCTCTGCCGCTCTCTTCTTCTTTTGCCTTCAGTTTTTCCCAACATCAAGGTCTTTTCCAATGAGTTGGCTCTTCTAGGTGGCCAAAGTATTGGAGCTTCAGCTTTAGTATCAATCCTTCCAGTGAATGTTCAGGATTGATTTCCTTTAGGATTGACTGGTTTGATCTCTTTGCAGTCCACCGGACTCTCCCAACACCAGTTCGAAGGCATCAGTTCTTCAGTGCTCAGCCTTCTGTATGATCCAGCACTCACATGCGTACATGACTACTAGAAAAACCATAGCTTTGATTATACAGACATTTGTCAGCAAAGTGATGACTTTGCTTTATAATATGTTGTCTAGGTTTGTCATAGCTTTTCTTGCAAGGAGCAGGTGTCTTAACTTCATGGCTATAGTCGCCGTCCACGGTGATTTTGGATCCAAGAAAATAAAATCTGTCACTGCTTTCACTTTTCCCCATCTATTTGCCATGAAGTGATGGGATCAGATGCAATGATGTTAGTGTCTTACACATACACACCTTAATAAAAAAAAGACTTTATTGCTGAAAAATGCTGATCATTGAGCCTTCAGTGAGTCATAATAACAACAGCCCAGAGCATCATAAAAATATAATAATGAAAGTGTTTAAAATATTGTGAGAATTACTGAAATTCAACATAGAGACACAAAGTGAGCAAATACCATTGGAAAAATTGTGCTTTTAGACTTGTTCAAATACAAGGTTGCCACAAACCTTCTGTTTTTAAAGAAACACACTATCTATGAAGCACAGTAAAAAAAGGTGTACCTGGACAAACTTTCCACCCAGGTTTCCCCATTTGCAGCTCATACATTACCTCCAGCAGAACGTGAGGATTTGTTTCTGAGACTTTCAGACTCAGTGGCCCTCCATTCCACAGCCACTTATCAGCATCCCCTTCCCCACCCTGTTAATCCAGTTGCTCCTCACCTGCCCACTTGCTACAGGTGTTAGGGTTAGGATTATTGGTGGTATATCGTTCCATCAAAGGTAGAGTTCACATTTGCTTCTTAGCCTGTATTTTGGAACGATTTCTGAAAAAGAGAATTGGAGCAGAGAGGTGTCTGGGATGCTGAGTGCCATCCGTCCGGTAGCCCAGTTTCTACAGCTGGCTCTCTCGTAGTGGCTGTCAGCTTTATAATACAGTTGGGACATCCCTGTGCTCCATACCAGGTTGTGAGCTCTCTGAGAGGAGCTAGTGAGTCTTCGTCATCTTTGTGTAACACCCTAGGCACCGGTACAGTAAGTTTTTGTTTAATGGGCTTGCAGCAAGTTCTCTGAAGGGATAAACTTGTCTCTGCGTAACAGATTGAGTAACATCAATGGTTCTCTCTTCCGGCTCTCCCTGCCAACCCTTCTGCAGCTAACCGTGGGTTCTCAATTGGGATTGGTGACGTCACACCTGGCCAAGGGCTGCTGAAGGCCAAGTATGAGTTACTGAACGCTGGCTACAAAAAATGCGATGAGTACATCGAAGCGCTGAACACAGGCAAGCTGCAGCAGCAGCCCGGCTGCACCGCCGAGGAGACGCTGGAGGTGAGTCTGGGCCAGGGTAGCAGCCAGTGGCATTGTAGGCCCTGAAGAGAAGCGGCAGGTGAGCGGAGAGGAAAGGCAGTGGCTTCAGCCCGTCTCTGAGCCGCACAGCTCGTGTGTGCTCCAGTGATGGCGGGCCTCCCATCAAATCTGTCCCATCCCGTCCAGCTTTCGTGTCCAGGTGGTGAACAGCTAGCTGTCCGTTTGGCCACATGGGGCTGCTCTTGTTCCGTCGTCACACTTGGGCCCCTCTGTCCCTCGTACTTCAATGCTTTTGCCCTATTACCGGCATCCTGTGACCAGACTGACGCCACAGCTGCGAAAGGAGGGTCTTTGAAAGAGATGTGGTTTTTTGTTTTTGTTTTTTTTTTAATTTATTTTTGAGACGTGGTTAAGCCATGTTTGAGAGTCACAGTCCAGGCTGCAGCACGTTCCAGCCACGTTCCGGTCTGGAGCTAAGTTAGCTGAGAGCGGGACCTGCAGGGGTCAGAGTGAGAATAGCCTGAGAGTCGTGCCTTCCCTGAAGCAGCTGCCCTAGCAGTCTGACTGCAGCAGGCCCCCGTGTGACCCTCTTCTGCCTCCCAGCAGCCTGGCGCTCAGGGCTGTAACTCAACTAGGCAGGAAGAAAGGATTTTTGAACAATAAAATATTTGTTTTGATTTTATTTGTGTGTCTTCTGGCCGCGCCGGGTCTTGGTGGCTGCGTGTGGGCCTTCTCTGGGTGCAGTGAGCAGGGGCTGCTCTCCACTGTGGTGCCCTGGCTTCTCAGAGCACAGGGCTCCAGGGCACGCAGGCATCAGTAACTGCAGCACGTGGACCCAGGAGTTGCGGCTCCTGGGCTCAAGAGCACAGGCTCAATAGTGCTGGCACATGGGCTTCGTTGCTCCCAGGCACGTGGGATCTTCCCAGACCAGGGACCAAACCCGAGTCTTTCTGCATTGGCAGGCAGGTTCTTTACCACTGAGCCACCAGGGGAAACCCAGTAAGAAATTTTCTGATGAACTTTTGAAAGCAGAAAGCAGAGTTGTGTGAGGTGTTCACAATTAGCTCATTCTTAAAGTAAGTCTTAAAGAAAAACAGAGAGAGAAATCGGGTGTTTCTCACCTGGAAGATTACCTGAGGCCTCCGCTGCACTCCTCTTTAGTGGGAGCATGATTCCCAGCTGATTGCGCATCATAGTTTGTGGGTTGAAGGATGGCAATCTAGATGAGCTCACAGACTAGAGTATTGCTATTGAGTCACCTAATCACATGTGCAGTTGGGAATTCAAGTGTGTGCTTGGCAGAGACAAATTTTAGCAACAGTACACACCACTCTCTTTTAGTACATATTACATAATGTCATATAAAGTACAAAACGTTATACATGTGTATACACACTATACACAAGCATGTGTATATACAGTAATGTATATAATATACATACAGAGACACCGCTATGTAGGGTATATACACAAAGCTGCATATATTCTACCTCATTGGCCATTTAAATGTTTTTCTGAGGTTTTGTTACTAACCATTTTTTCCTTACACGGAGAAGGCAATGGCACCCCACTCCAGTACTCTTGCCTGGAAAATCCCACGGATGGAGGAGCGTGGTGGGCTGCAGTCCATGGGGTCGCTAAGAGTCGGACACAACGGAGCAACTTCACTTTCACTTTTCACTTTCATGCATTGGAGAAGGAAATGGCAACCCACTCCAGTGTTCTTGCCTGGAGAATCCCAGGAACTGGGGAGCCTGGTGGGCTGCCATCAGTGGGGTCACATAGAGTTGGAAACGACTGAAGTGACTTAGCAGCAGCATTTTTTCCTTACACACTGATTATGAAACCCGTGGGACTTCCCAGGGGGCGCTGGTGGTAAAGAATCTGCCTGCCAAGGCAGGAGACATAAGAGTCGTGAGTTCTATCCCTGGGTCAGGAAGATCCCCTGGAGGAGGGCATGGCAACCCCCTCCAGTATTCTTGCCTGGAGAATCCATGGCCAGAGGAACCTGGCAGACTACAGTCCATAGGGCCGCTAAAAGTAGGACACAACTGAAGTGACTTAGCACGTGGAAAACATCAGTCTGCAGAGATAGGAGATCTTGGTCTTCTAAGGTCTGAAACCTCTTATCTGCTGGAAATCTAACATCTCGCTTGAATTCTTCACATTCTCTTAAATGTCACGTTGAACGTCGGTAATCACGTAGGCACCATGCATCTCTCTTTCTCCCGCCAGGCTTTGATCCTGAAGGAGCTGTCTGTGATCCGTGACCATGCAGGTAGCGCCTGCCTCCGGGAGCTGGATAAGAGCAACAGCCCCCTCACCATGGCTCTGTGTGGCTCCAAAGGTGAGCCCCTCCTCTGGCCGCTGCTGCCACTGCCTTCCATGCCGGCCGGCCGGCTGTGCTCTGGAAAACGTGCATCCGAACTTCAGGCCTAGAATTCCCCGGTTGTTCGTCCAGTGGTTAGGACCCAGTGCTTTCACTGCCCAGGCCCAGGTTCAGTCCCTGGTCAGGAAACTAAGATCCACCACCCCCCCAAAAAAAAGAGCTTCAGGCCTTTTGTTTATAAGGGTGTAGCTTTTCAGATAACGCTTAGAGAAGGAGATGGTTATTTGCATTTTTAGAAAGGCTAACTCCTGTGGAAAAACTTATCGTGTGTATGGATTTCTGAGTTTGAGGGTGCTTTGAGTAAACTTGGTCTTATTCTTTTTGAAGAAAGAAAGAAGAGCCAGGGATTTTAAAAATAANGGCCTTTTGTTTATAAGGGTGTAGCTTTTCAGATAACGCTTAGAGAAGGAGATGGTTATTTGCATTTTTAGAAAGGCTAACTCCTGTGGAAAAACTTATCGTGTGTATGGATTTCTGAGTTTGAGGGTGCTTTGAGTAAACTTGGTCTTATTCTTTTTGAAGAAAGAAAGAAGAGCCAGGGATTTTAAAAATAATATGTTTGATGATAATTAAATACACTTAAATTTTATAGTTAGCCAGGACCTGAAAGTGTTAGGTTTCATGATACTGCACTCAAATTCAGAACCCTGAGCTTTGCAAACTTCCTGTTCTAACAAATTTCGACAGAATAAAGTCCAGTCTCTTTAGCTTTGCTGTCCTTCACCCCATAGTCTCCTCCCTGCCCCTGGTGCATACCCCACACTCCTGTCCTGTGTCTCTGCTTCCCACTCTGACCCACTTTTAACTCCTCCCCCATGTCCTCTGTGTGGAAGTCATAACCTTCTCCGAGAGTCCAGCTGGTTGACGCTGCCCTCTTGAACACTCCCCTGGAAATCTCTCCTCCAGTCCCAGAGTGCTCATTCGCCCCTGAGCTCTAGCCCTGCCTGGCCTTCCTTGTGTTACTGACAGCTCTATCCTTGCTGTTCTGGTTCTGTCCTTTACTGTCCCTAGAGTATGAACTTGTTGAGGATGGGGGCTGTGCCGCGTTGTATTCCTGTTGTACCAACAGATCTGCTTGTACTTCAGTTATTGTGATTTTGGTAAATGAATGTTCCATTTCTGACCTGTTTCCCCAGGTTCCTTCATTAACATATCACAGATGATTGCCTGTGTGGGACAGCAAGCTATCAGTGGCTCTCGAGTGCCAGATGGCTTTGAAAACAGGTCTCTGCCTCACTTTGAAAAGCACTCAAAGGTAAGCAGGAGTGGATCAAATACAACTTTGAAGGACAACCTTCAGCAGCACGAAAGAATGACCGAAGCTCTGGGGCTGCCAATTAGGCGACTCCTGGAGCTGGTATAGAGGGTGAGGACCACTCAGGGTTATTCCCTCTGCAGCCTAAACTTGATTGAGTCCTGTAGAAGAAGCCTCATGAAACTCGGAGCTGTAAAACTTGGACCAGTGCCCTTTTGTACATTTTCTCTTTAAAGGAGGAGGATGTCGGTTTCCTATCCAACTTAATATCTTAAGTAATCTGAATGTGTTGTTACCATTTGTGTGCATTCAACCTGTATGCTTATTTTAGGGAACACTTACATAAAAGTATAAAGATTTTTAAACAGTGAACATGTGAACCACAGTGAAACAACCAGGAAATTCCAGGTTCTCTCTGGAATTCCTAAACTGCCTGTAAATGACTTCTCAGTTCCGTTGGCCCTCTAGGGCTGCTGAAGGCCAAGTATGAGTTACTGAACGCTGGCTACAAAAAATGCGATGAGTACATCGAAGCCCTGAACACAGGCAAGCTGCAGCAGCAGCCCGGCTGCACCGCCGAGGAGACTCTGGAGGTGAGTCTGGGCCAGGGTAGCAGCCAGTGGCATTGTAGGCCCTGAAGAGAAGTGGCAGGTGAGTGGAGAGGAAAGGCAGTGGCTTCAGCCCGTCTCTGAGCCGCGCAGCTCGTGTGTGCTCCAGTGATGGCGGGCCTCCCATCAAATCTGTCCCATCCCGTCCAGCTTTCGTGTCCAGGTGGTGAACAGCTAGCTGTCCGTTTGGCCACATGGGGCTGCTCTTGTTCCGTCGTCACACTTGGGCCCCTCTGTCCCTCGTACTTCAATGCTTTTGCCCTATTACTGGCATCCTGTGACCAGACTGACGCCACAGCTGCGAAAGGAGGGTCTTTGAAAGAGACGTGGTTTTTTTTTTTTGTTTTTTTTTTTTTTTGAGACGTGGTTAAGCCATGTTTGAGAGTCACAGTCCAGGCTGCAGCACGTTCCAGCCACGTTCCGGTCTGGAGCTAAGTTAGCTGAGAGCGGGACCTGCAGGGGTCAGAGTGAGAATAGCCTGAGAGTCGTGCCTTCCCTGAAGCAGCTGCCCTAGCAGTCTGACTGCAGCAGGCCCCCGTGTGACCCTCTTCTGCCTCCCAGCAGCCTGGCGCTCAGGGCTGTAACTCAACTAGGCAGGAAGAAAGGATTTTTGAACAATAAAATATTTGTTTTGATTTTATTTGTGTGTCTTCTGGCCGCGCCGGGTCTTGGTGGCTGCGTGTGGGCCTTCTCTGGGTGCAGTGAGCAGGGGCTGCTCTCCACTGTGGTGCCCTGGCTTCTCAGAGCACAGGGCTCCAGGGCACGCAGGCATCAGTAACTGCAGCACGTGGACCCAGGAGTTGCGGCTCCTGGGCTCAAGAGCACAGGCTCAATAGTGCTGGCACATGGGCTTCGTTGCTCCCAGGCACGTGGGATCTTCCCAGACCAGGGACCAAACCCGAGTCTTTCTGCATTGGCAGGCAGGTTCTTTACCACTGAGCCACCAGGGGAAACCCAGTAAGAAATTTTCTGATGAACTTTTGAAAGCAGAAAGCAGAGTTGTGTGAGGTGTTCACAATTAGCTCATTCTTAAAGTAAGTCTTAAAGAAAAACAGAGAGAGAAATCGGGTGTTTCTCACCTGGAAGATTACCTGAGGCCTCCGCTGCACTCCTCTTTAGTGGGAGCATGATTCCCAGCTGATTGCGCATCATAGTTTGTGGTGCAGGCAGGTTCTTTACCACTGAGCCACCAGGGGAAACCCAGTAAGAAATTTTCTGATGAACTTTTGAAAGCAGAAAGCAGAGTTGTGTGAGGTGTTCACAATTAGCTCATTCTTAAAGTAAGTCTTAAAGAAAAACAGAGAGAGAAATCGGGTGTTTCTCACCTGGAAGATTACCTGAGGCCTCCGCTGCACTCCTCTTTAGTGGGAGCATGATTCCCAGCTGATTGCGCATCATAGTTTGTGGGTTGAAGGATGGCAATCTAGATGAGCTCACAGACTAGAGTATTGCTATTGAGTCACCTAATCACATGTGCAGTTGGGAATTCAAGTGTGTGCTTGGCAGAGACAAATTTTAGCAACAGTACACACCACTCTCTTTTAGTACATATTACATAATGTCATATAAAGTACAAAACGTTATACATGTGTATACACACTATACACAAGCATGTGTATATACAGTAATGTATATAATATACATACAGAGACACCGCTATGTAGGGTATATACACAAAGCTGCATATATTCTACCTCATTGGCCATTTAAATGTTTTTCTGAGGTTTTGTTACTAACCATTTTTTCCTTACACGGAGAAGGCAATGGCACCCCACTCCAGTACTCTTGCCTGGAAAATCCCACGGATGGAGGAGCGTGGTGGGCTGCAGTCCATGGGGTCGCTAAGAGTCGGACACAACGGAGCAACTTCACTTTCACTTTTCACTTTCATGCATTGGAGAAGGAAATGGCAACCCACTCCAGTGTTCTTGCCTGGAGAATCCCAGGAACTGGGGAGCCTGGTGGGCTGCCATCAGTGGGGTCACATAGAGTTGGAAACGACTGAAGTGACTTAGCAGCAGCATTTTTTCCTTACACACTGATTATGAAACCCGTGGGACTTCCCAGGGGGCGCTGGTGGTAAAGAATCTGCCTGCCAAGGCAGGAGACATAAGAGTCGTGAGTTCTATCCCTGGGTCAGGAAGATCCCCTGGAGGAGGGCATGGCAACCCCCTCCAGTATTCTTGCCTGGAGAATCCATGGCCAGAGGAACCTGGCAGACTACAGTCCATAGGGCCGCTAAAAGTAGGACACAACTGAAGTGACTTAGCACGTGGAAAACATCAGTCTGCAGAGATAGGAGATCTTGGTCTTCTAAGGTCTGAAACCTCTTATCTGCTGGAAATCTAACATCTCGCTTGAATTCTTCACATTCTCTTAAATGTCACGTTGAACGTCGGTAATCACGTAGGCACCATGCATCTCTCTTTCTCCCGCCAGGCTTTGATCCTGAAGGAGCTGTCTGTGATCCGTGACCATGCAGGTAGCGCCTGCCTCCGGGAGCTGGATAAGAGCAACAGCCCCCTCACCATGGCTCTGTGTGGCTCCAAAGGTGAGCCCCTCCTCTGGCCGCTGCTGCCACTGCCTTCCATGCCGGCCGGCCGGCTGTGCTCTGGAAAACGTGCATCCGAACTTCAGGCCTAGAATTCCCCGGTTGTTCGTCCAGTGGTTAGGACCCAGTGCTTTCACTGCCCAGGCCCAGGTTCAGTCCCTGGTCAGGAAACTAAGATCCACCACCCCCCCAAAAAAAAGAGCTTCAGGCCTTTTGTTTATAAGGGTGTAGCTTTTCAGATAACGCTTAGAGAAGGAGATGGTTATTTGCATTTTTAGAAAGGCTAACTCCTGTGGAAAAACTTATCGTGTGTATGGATTTCTGAGTTTGAGGGTGCTTTGAGTAAACTTGGTCTTATTCTTTTTGAAGAAAGAAAGAAGAGCCAGGGATTTTAAAAATAATATGTTTGATGATAATTAAATACACTTAAATTTTATAGTTAGCCAGGACCTGAAAGTGTTAGGTTTCATGATACTGCACTCAAATTCAGAACCCTGAGCTTTGCAAACTTCCTGTTCTAACAAATTTCGACAGAATAAAGTCCAGTCTCTTTAGCCTTGCTGTCCTTCACCCCATAGTCTCCTCCCTGCCCCTGGTGCATACCCCACACTCCTGTCCTGTGTCTCTGCTTCCCACTCTGACCCACTTTTAACTCCTCCCCCATGTCCTCTGTGTGGAAGTCATAACCTTCTCCGAGAGTCCAGCTGGTTGACGCTGCCCTCTTGAACACTCCCCTGGAAATCTCTCCTCCAGTCCCAGAGTACTCATTCGCCCCTGAGCTCTAGCCCTGCCTGGCCTTCCTTGTGTTACTGACAGCTCTATCCTTGCTGTTCTGGTTCTGTCCTTTACTGTCCCTAGAGTATGAACTTGTTGAGGATGGGGGCTGTGCCGCGTTGTATTCCTGTTGTACCAACAGATCTGCTTGTACTTCAGTTATTGTGATTTTGGTAAATGAATGTTCCATTTCTGACCTGTTTCCCCAGGTTCCTTCATTAACATATCACAGATGATTGCCTGTGTGGGACAGCAAGCTATCAGTGGCTCTCGAGTGCCAGATGGCTTTGAAAACAGGTCCCTGCCTCACTTTGAAAAGCACTCAAAGGTAAGCAGGAGTGGATCAAATACAACTTTGAAGGACAACCTTCAGCAGCACGAAAGAATGACCGAAGCTCTGGGGCTGCCAATTAGGCGACTCCTGGAGCTGGTATAGAGGGTGAGGACCACTCAGGGTTATTCCCTCTGCAGCCTAAACTTGATTGAGTCCTGTAGAAGAAGCCTCATGAAACTCGGAGCTGTAAAACTTGGACCAGTGCCCTTTTGTACATTTTCTCTTTAAAGGAGGAGGATGTCGGTTTCCTATCCAACTTAATATCTTAAGTAATCTGAATGTGTTGTTACCATTTGTGTGCATTCAACCTGTATGCTTATTTTAGGGAACACTTACATAAAAGTATAAAGATTTTTAAACAGTGAACATGTGAACCACAGTGAAACAACCAGGAAATTCCAGGTTCTCTCTGGAATTCCTAAACTGCCTGTAAATGACTTCTCAGTTCCGTTGGCCCTCATGGTCTGGGCACTACTGTCAGCAGAGTGAGACAGACAGGCCTGTATTGGGGTTTTCTGAGATTCTGGGGTAGGTAGCTATTAAATGAACAGTTGAGGAACTTAGAGCTGATTTGACCACTTAGTAATTCTGGATTGACTCAACTGTTATTCACACTAAAACACAGATGCCCCAGCTGCTCCTGGGCTAAGGAGCTGTAGGACTTATGGCCAGCCCCTCCTGGGGAGAGGGGACTGCTGTACTGAAATTGACAGACACTGTCTGTATCAGGTGGCCCCAGGACCAACTTGGGCTCTCTGTCCACGATCAGAATTTACTAGAGGTCAGGCAGCCAGCAAATCACTGGAGTGGGACCTGACTGTGCTTATATGGCTCGGACTCAAAGCCTGACCAATTTAGAAGAGATATCAAGGACATCTAGTGCCAGACTTTGGGGAAGATGGTACTTGCCGAGAAGTGCTTTTGAGTATGCCAGTTGCCCCTTAAGTGAAATGGGCAAAAGGATTTTAGCCTATTCATCTGAATTGTCCTCCAAGGAACACGAACCTGTCCAGCTCAAAGGCCATTGGGCATTTATAGGGTGTTTTTTATATGTGGGTTTTTTTGGTTTTTTACAGTTTTTTTTTCTTTTAATATTCACCCATTTAAAGTGTAGAATTCAGCAGCTTCGTGTGTTCACAGAGTTGCGTGATCATCGTCATAATCTAAATCTTAGGATATTTTCAGTAGCCCAGAAATGAATCCCCATAAACTGTAGCAGCACACAGCCACGTTTTGGAAGTGGACAGTTCCGACCTGCCGGCAGGTAGCCTAAAAATGGTCATTTCCTGGGAGAAGGCCAGGGTGCCCTCTAAACTGAGATCCGTGACTGCCCGCCTGCTCTAGGAGGAGCAGCCCAAGCTTCAGGGTCCCTGTTCCGAGCCGCCTGGCTGCCACTGGCACGAGCGCCAGCCATGGGAACCCCCTCTCCTTTTCTCGGGTAACGGTGGTTTGGGCTAAATTATTTCTTCTTTAGGAAAGGGCATAAAACATGGGAGTGCATTGGCCAGGTACTTATAGTCTAAAGGTGAGGTATTTTCTGACTTGAATGGGTCTTGGAATTGGGGACTTTAAACTTTATTTGTTAGATTTTTCTCTTTTTTTCCTACCTCTCTTTAGCTCCCAGCTGCCAAAGGCTTTGTGGCTAATAGCTTTTATTCTGGTTTGACACCAACCGAGTTTTTCTTCCACACGATGGCTGGCCGGGAAGGTCTGGTCGACACAGCGGTGAAGACAGCTGAAACAGGATATATGCAGGTAACCTGAAGAAATGGAGGCCATTAGCAGTGAAGCCGAACAGGTCTGCGGATCTTGACTGCTGAATGTTTGCTTCTTTTCTACCTGACTTCTGATTTATTAAGTCTTGGCATTTAAAAGGAAAAACTGAGAGATGTAGATGCCCTAAAAATAAACAACACAAAAAAGTAAGATGTTAAAACAAAAAAAAAGTTCAAAATCAGTGTCTGCTTCGAATGGTGCAGACCAGGCTGGAACCAGATGTACCAAACCCCTGCTGGAGGAGAACATGGACCAGAAGTCCCCCAGCACGTCATCTCACTGAGCCACTACTTGCTAACATGCTGAGACAGGGTGACAGTACCCACCTCCTGATTGCACACTGAGAGGGCTGTGCGCACTGTGCAGCGGTTCATGGAATCTATCATTAATGTCACTCGAAGGGACTCAAAGAACCTGTTCCACTGCCCGCAGGAGGGCTTGGGCACTTGGAGGGCTGACGTGCTCTCCATTGTGTGTATAGTTTAAGAGAGTAGTCTTCGGGGATAGGGCTGAGCTACATGCTTTTTATGCCTGTGTTTCTGAGGCTGCCACAAAGTACATCCTAGACAGCAGAGAGGTGAGAACGCATCCTGCTTTGTGCTTCCATGAGACCGCAAGCGAAGGATCTCTCTCCAGTCTCCAGTTCTCATTTCTACCTTGTGCTCCGTAATCTGCATTTTGTTTTTCGTTTTGCGGTTGGTTTTGGTTTGTGTTTTTGATTATTTTATCTGCTTAGAATACATGCTGAGGTTAACACTCCAAGTTGCTAGGCCATGAACGGCTATGGTTGTGTGTCCCTTTTCTCTCCACCATGGGCTGAGAAGCACAGCCCTTGGCAAGCAGGGAAGCCAGGACTGATAAACCAGAGATGAGTAATGAGTGAATGAGTAAGCCAGAATACACCAGGTTGACAAGAGAGCAAAATGGACTCGAGTCAGTACCCACCTATTTCCATAACCTCTCTTCTGTCCCCCGTGTAGCATTACTGATAGTGCTTCCCTTTTAATCATCTTTTAATGGGAAATCGCCCTTTAGCTTCAGAGTGTGCTTTTGTCAGAAGCCTAACAGACTGTGAAATGCTTTTAACACTCTTGCCTGAATGTCTGTTGACTTTATTTTTTGTCCTTTACCTTTCTGAAGTCGAGAGTATGACTTTCCCAGAGTGGCTTGTTAACCTGGAACAAATTACTTCTGGCGTGAGGGATTTTTGTTTTGAAGTTGCCTGGAGGAAGATATCTTTCCTTTTAACTCATCAAACCCCTTCACCCCGCTGGCTAGAGGGTTCTTCTGGTGGAAGGTTCTCCCTAAGCAGGTTTGAGAAATGGCTGCTGCCTGCTGGTTCAAACACAACACTAGTCCTGTTCTCTCTTCTTACCCATTGGTCCCAGAAGAGGGCCTGCACTGGATCCTCTGTAATTCACATTGAAGTCCACAGGGGTCCCGGATTAAGTTGTGTTTAGAAATGCAAAGGAATTGCATTAGTTTAAACCTCAGGAAGACAGAGAGGGCAGGCAAAGCAGCCCAGGAAAACAGTGTTTGCAGAGCCCTTCGGAGGTGATGGGGTTTAAATTGCTTGTATTCTAAAACACACTGGAGCGTGGAGCATATTCTAAATCCCACTGCACAGGCTAGTGAGGCACTTGTGGGCCATTCTTGAGGTCAGGGACTCTTTTTAAGGGATTTCTAATAAAATGTTTTTGTGTGATTAAAAGCACTGGTCGGGGAAGGCAATGGCACCCCACCCCAGTACTCTTGCCTGGAAAATCCAATGGACGGAGTAGCCTGGTGGGCTGCAGTCCATGGGGTCGCTAACAGTCGGACAGACTGAGCGACTTCACTTTCACTTTTCTCTTTCATGCATTGGAGAAGGAAATGGCAACCCACTCCAGTATTCTTGCCTGGAGAATCCCAGGGATGGGGGAGCCTGGTGGGCTGCCGTCTANCATGGGGTCGCTAACAGTCGGACAGACTGAGCGACTTCACTTTCACTTTTCTCTTTCATGCATTGGAGAAGGAAATGGCAACCCACTCCAGTATTCTTGCCTGGAGAATCCCAGGGATGGGGGAGCCTGGTGGGCTGCCGTCTATGGGGTCACACAGAGTTGGACACGACTGAAGTGACTTAGCAGCAGCAGCAACAGCAGTGTACCTTTGATATTGGCACCTTGTTGTAATTTCAGAAAGTAAATGATGTAGAGATGAAAATTGTCCTTTAGAATCCTTTCTGTAATTTTCCTAAATATAAGACTTTAATTTAGGCTGTTGGTTTACATCCTTTATTCTCCCAGTCTCTCTGCCCTGCTGCTCTCTCTTTTATCTAAGGGAAAGGCTGAACACCTAAATGTTTTAGTGATGAGTAAATATTTTGTACATTTTACGTTCTCTCATTTAATCTTTAGAGCAGCCTTGCAAGCCAGGTGCAATTCCCCTGACTAGATGGAGAAACTGAGACCCAGGAGGGTCTCCAAAGAATCAGGGCCAGCAAGGGGACACGGGCCAGATCAGGGCGGTGACTCCAAGAAGCTGTCCTTACTTTGGGACGCTGGGGCCCGAGTTGGATCTTGAGCAGTTTGGTGCAGCGTCAGTGGCTGCATTCAGTAGTTTGGGTGCCATCAGTTATAAGCCCCTTGTTGACACACATCTGTGACTTTTGAGATGTTTCAGGCCTTATCATTGAAAAAATCTCAAGAAACTGGAGGAGAACTACATCTCTTGAGGGGCTCATGCTCTCAAGACTTTGCTGGAGGTTGCGGTGCCCAGTCAAAAGTCTCAAAAATTCTCTGAATTGCCCATCAAGTGTGGTCCCCAGCCATTTTTGCTTCTAGCATTGGGAGAAGCTGGCCCGTTATCAGATGAGTAGCAGAGGGAGCAGGGGCCTGTGGAATAGAAAACGCTGATCCCTAAACGTGGGAACCACATGCACTGGGGTGCGAGGCTCATGCTTTGAGTGGCAGGTGGGACCCCAAGTGGACAGAGCAGTTCAGCTCTCTCTCTTACCTGTGGCGATAAAGTCCAGCAGGTTACTAAGCCTTTCTGTGACTCAGTGTTCTCAACTGTGAAATGGGAACGATACTGAGACCTGCTTCTAGTGTGATTGTGAGGATGCAATGAGAAAATGCAGGGAAGGCCCCGGCACGGAGCCTGGTAGGATTTAGATTCTGTCGCATCATTGTCACCATCACCATCGTCATCTTCACCATCACGTCTTCATGGGCTTGTCCCATCCAGCTGAGGTTGGATGAAATCACTCACACTGCTTACATCACGGTTTCCTCTTTCTTGTCTTTTTGTTTGTCCTGAGTGCTTAGCCTTCACTGCGTGCAAAGTCGCTTCAGTCGTGTCCGACTCTTTGCAATCCCGTGGACTGTAGGCTGCCAGGCTCCTCTGTTCATGGGATTCCCCAGGCAATAATACTGGAGTCAGTTGCCATTTCCCGACCCAGGGATCAAACCTGCATCTCTTACGTTTCCTTCACTGGCAGGTGGGTTCTTTACCACGGGCGCTACCTGGGAATCCCTGGAGTCGGTTAAAGGTAACTGTGATTTGTCTCCTCTGATCTGCGGAGATGCTGATAGGAACACAGGCTGACAAGGCCCTGGAGCGGGCAGGGCCTGTGGTCAGCAGCTCCCCCAGCACAGCAGCCCTTGGGCCGAGGGAGACGGAGAGCACTGTGCTGGCTTTCTGGGCAGGGCTTCCCCAGGTGTGGTTCTCTTGGCCAAAGGGCTGGGAACCTCTGCCTGGTTTTGGAGGCAGTCTGCAGGGGCAGGTGAGATGGGCGAGGCCTGGCCTGCTCCAGGATGACCTCACCCTTATTAGGGAGGTCATTAGGGCATCTGCAGAGACCCTGTTACCAAACGAGGTCACAGCCACAGGTGCTGGTGGGGGGAGGGGAGGGGGCAGTTCGGACTTGAACTTGACTTTTAGGTGACACAGTTCAGCCCACAGTCATGCTGTCACATGGCCAGCGATGATTCGGGCCTCGCCTCCTCCTCGGCCTCCTTCAGCTGGTGTTTCCTCCTCTGTCTTCCTGGGACCTGGGCTGAAGGCCCAGATGATGCACTATCCTTGGCGCCAGGCCCAGCCTCTCTGGAGCAAGTGCCCGTGAACTGCAGGGTGAGCTGCTGAAGGCAGGGTCCTCAGGCTGCTTCCATAGTCATCCTGAAAGGCTGCCCCGGGCAGGGAGATTGGCATGGTAACAACCCATGGAAACATACCTGGACTCATGTCACCCTCTGTGGTTGTGCAAGTGCAAGGACCCCATTCCCACCCCATGTGAAGTGCCCCGTGTCACCCCCATCCCTGCCCCCGCCTTCTTTCTCACCAGCCTTCCTTTCCTCCCTGCTTCCTTCCATCCACACCCAGAATCCTTCGGGTCCTCTCTGTTTTCTGCCACAACCTCAGCTCCAGCACAGCACTTGACATGGGAAGGAGCTTGGTAGATATTTATCAAGTGCAAGCAGGGAGGGAGAAAGGAGCACAGACTGTCTGAGTCTCTTATTATTGGGACCCCACGGGTGGGTCCAGGCCCCTTTCGGCCTGCGGCTCAGATGCTCTAGGTTCCTGGCCACCTCTGATCCTGTGAACTTGGGGCCTTTAACCCCTGTGGATTCTGCTGGGCGGAGGGCTAGCAGTGCTCGCTGCCTTCTAAGTGTGTCAGAGTGAAGAGCCCATTCGAACACGAATGCAAGAGCCCTCTAAACATGGAACAAATGTCAGGGGCCATTTCAGTGTAAAATGTCACGGGACGGTCGCTGATTCTGGCTGTTAGCAATCTAGCAGCTCGTCTGGGAGAGTGTTACTGGCAAGGGCTTACTTTGGCTGTCGGTGTCTGTTCCATCATGGTTTCTGTGTTTCTCGTGTGGCTTGTTTTCGCTCCCATCCCCTTCTGATGGTTCCTCCGAGGGGGCCCGGCACCTGGGTGATCAGCTTCTTGTTCCAGACATTAGCAGTTCTCCCAGATGGAGACAGGCAGGGTCAAGTCCCCCAACCTGGTGGGTCTGGAGCCTGGCCTTGCCCTCTGGGAGCCCTGGGAGCCTTGCACGTCATTTCATTTTATGCCTCTATTTCCGTATTGATCAAATGGAGAGGTAAGTGCTATGAGGGTTTCCTGCGGTGCCCTAGCAAAGGACCACAGACTGGGTGATCTCAACAACAGTCCTGGAGCCTGGAAGTCCGAAAACCTGGTGGGTCTGGAGCCTGGCCTTGCCCTCTGGGAGCCCTGGGAGCCTTGCACGTCATTTCATTTTATGCCTCTATTTCCGTATTGATCAAATGGAGAGGTAAGTGCTATGAGGGTTTCCTGCGGTGCCCTAGCAAAGGACCACAGACTGGGTGATCTCAACAACAGTCTTGGAGCCTGGAAGTCCGAGATCATGGTGTCTGCAGGGTCAGGCAATGGCACCCCACCCCAGTACTCTTGCCTGGAAAATCCGATGGATGGAGGAGCCTGGTGGGCTGTAGTCCATGGGGTCGCTAACAGTCAGACAGACTGAGTGACTTCACTTTCACTTTTCTCTTTCATGCCTTGGAGAAGGAAATGGCAGCCCACTCCAGTATTCTTGCCTGGAGAATCCCAGGGATGGGGGAGCCTGGTGGGCTGCCGTCTCTGGGGTCACACAGAGTCGGACACGACTGAAGTGACTTAGCAGCAGCAGCAGCAGGGTCATTCCTTCTGAGACTTGTGAGGGAGGATCAGTTCCAGGCCTCTCTCCTTGACCGTCTGTCTCCTCCCTGTGTCTCGTCGTCTTCCTTCTATATGTGTCTGTGTTCAAATGTCCCCTTTTTATAAGGACACTGGTCACAGCAGATTAAGGCCCACCCTAATGACCCCATCCTAATTAACTGTGTCTGCAAGGACTGTATTTCTAAATCAGGTCATGTTCTGAGGTCCTGGGGGTGAGGACATTGACTTCGGAAGTTTGGGGAGGATGCTGGCGGGCACACGCAGTGCACCCTACCGGATGCGTTGCCACAGAGGCCCCGTGACTCGGCAGAGCGGCCGGTTCTAGTGCCCTGATGCGCTTTTTCACCGGCTTCGTGTGGACACAGAATGACCCCTGTGTTTACTGGGGATCTTTGCAGCAGATGCCATTTCTGGTGCTCTACATCTGTTGTCTACTCCTTTCGTCCCTGAGCGACCTTCAAGGGAGGTGCTCTTTTACCCCCATTTTACAGATGAGGAAGTGGAGGCGTGGAGAGTCCCAGGGTTCCCACTGACACTAAGTGAGGGGGAAGGATTTGCGTCCCGGTGGATGGATGTGCTGGTGGGTGCCACACTCTGCTCCTCCAGTAACTTACTGGTCGGTGGGTCAATAATCAGCGTTTAGCAGGTGTCCACTCCACATGATGTGGTGAGCTCAGCACTGGGGCTGGGAAGTAAAACAAGACCACTGCCCACACAGGATGACAAGACCGCCTAAGGCAAGAGGAAGGAAGAGGGGCCCAACTGTCTGTGGGTCACTGCTGGGCACCCTGGTGTTCGGGAGGGGAATGGACCTAGGCCCACGGGGTATGTCACAGTCTTCCAGGCTGTCCTCCTCTCAGAGGGCACCGACAGCCCCAACTCTGAAACTTGGAGTCAGAAAGGGCCACCTGGAGAGGAAGAAATCCTCCAGGGGGGACGCTGGGCAATGGGAAGTGCCAGCCAGTCACCAGCTCATGGAGGAGCAGTACGTGCAATTTTAAGGTTGAAATGCTACAACGTGTTGACGACCACACTGTAAAGCCAGAGAGTGTCCTTCAGGGTCTCGGCCTACCCCTTGCCTGGGGCTGTGCACGTATGGAATTGTACTTGGAGTTCTGAGATCATTGCATGCTTGTATGAATTCCCAAGGCTGACTGCATTTCCAAAAGGGTTAGACCCAAAGGGGTTAAGAGTTACAGCAGGTCTTCAATGCCTTTCTCTGGGTAATGGTGTAACCCCTAAGTGATCTCCTTTCGCAAGCCCCCAGCAGCTCCATCGCCTGGGGCTCCAGCTCCACTTGCTAACCACGGCATTCAGGGGCCTGCTTCTCCAGCCATGTACTCAGGCTAACTGCAGAGCCCTTCCTCCAGCCAGTCCAGCCACCTTGAGCTCCTGCTCCTCCAGCTTGCTCACCTTCCCTGGGTCTAAAGGCTTCCACCACCTGCTCCCCTTGGCCTCTCAGTAAACCCCTGCTTCTTTCTCTACATTTGGTGAGAATGCCACTTCCTCCAGAAAGACTTTCCTGATTTCACATCATCTCACTCCCTTCTTGGTGTCCCCATCATGACATGACCCGCCCCTGGGGGCCCTAATTCTCACTGTGCCAGACTTGGCTGCCTACCTCCCCACAGCTGTGCCTTCCTCATCATCAACCAGCTGGGTACCATTCAGCCCTAAATCTCAGACCCTGGACACAGGCTGTGAAATGCTTGGCAAGCAAGTGACTCAGTGAATAGATGACCCAAAGGAGATATTTGCTCCATGCCCATGGGAAATAGAAGCTTCTGGCTGAAGGGACCACCCCAAGATGCCAAGGCTGAAGTGAGGTATAGAAAGTGGGAAACCAGAGGGCGGTCTAGCCCCTGGCAAGTGGGTGTCATAGAGAAAATCATTACAAATTATTAGGGTGCCTCCACCCAGGACCCTCCCCCCACCAGTTGGTTACTTACATCTGAAGACTCTGGGCGTCATGGTGTGAATTATGGTGAAGATGATCTTTATGAGAGGATATTTTATTTGCTTCATATTTACAAAACTTTTTCCCAAACAAGATCTCCTCAATGCTGGGAGGTTGCCAGGCAGGGGTCAGTGTCCCTGTCCCCAACCCCACAGAGGAGGCACTTGCCTTACCTAGGATCACATAGTATACAGTTCCTAGAGCAAATTGGTTGGAATCCAGCTCCCTGAAGAAACAGTCATTTCAAGGACAAAGTCCAGACCTGGGGAGGAATTTGGGGAGGGAGTGTTAGGATCCCAGGGGAAAGAGAATTTAAAAGGACTCTGGCTTGCAAAATGGTGGTGCTTTAGTTGCTAAGTCGTGTCTGACTCTACAATCCCATGGACTGCCGTGCGCCACGCTCCTCTGTCCATGGGATTTCCAGGCAAGAATACTGGGGTGGGTTGCCATGTCCTTCTCCAGGGAATCTTCCTGACCCAGGGGTTGAACCTGGGTCTCTCACATTGGACAATGTGTCTCTTGCACTGCAGGCGATCTCCTGCATGTCAGGCAGATTCTTTATCACTGAGCCACCAGGGAAGCCTGGTTTGCAAGATAAGCAAGGCTCATCTGCAGATGTGTCTGAACGCTTTTAGCAAGTGTGCCCCAGACACCATTCATATCCCAAGCACCATGCCAGGACATGAGGGGCTGGAGAGGCGATCCTGCTCTTCAAAGGCTTGTAGGGGAAACAGGCATGATGATCGCTGCCACAGGGGACAGCCCAGGAGCTGTTGCCTGGCCTGGAGGGTAACAAGTTGGTTTGTACAGAGATTAAAAGTCACTCTTTTATTCTGTCAGTGTCAGGCTGTCATCTCAGAGCTGAGATCCCACCCACCCCCCAACTCCAGGTGGCAGCGGCTTCAGGAAAAGTGAATGCTCCGGTCAGCTTCTCAGCCCCAGCAGTGTGAATAGAGCACCCTTGGTGGCGGGTATGAGAATCTTTTCATTGTTCCTTCAAGTCTAGGCAGCCTCTCCATGCTCAGAACTTGCCTCTGTGCAGAAGTGTGTGTCACACACTTGTCACTCACTCCCATAGCAATCAAAAGCTTTAAAATAGTGTCCATAATGTCAAAAATAAAAACCTAGGCAAAAGTCACATAAAGGGTAATCTAGATGGCCAGTGGTCTTACAAAAAAAGTCAGTTCCTTTACTTGTAAAACAAATACAAATGAGCAAAACCTCAAGATTCTGAATATTTGTTAAATATTAAAAGTACCTCAGCACTGTTTATAGTTGGTAAAAATTGGAAACAACCCCAATGTCTGATCAGAAGGACCTGATTTGGTAAGTGAAGGCATTCCTTACATCAGAGATTATAATAAGGTGGCCCTAAAGCACTGCTTTGCAGAAGAGGTTGTAGAAATTGCAAAAGTTGTGGAAATGATTTTTTGATACCATCCCATGATAAATGCAGAAAGCAAAAGTCAACATTTTGTAGAAACAGATTTTTGGAAGAATTTAAATATCTATGCATAGAAAAGGTAAAAAAAAAAAGGCCCAGAGGGATATAGTCTAACAAACACATTTATAGTATTTGTGCCTAGATGTCACTGTATTCCTTGTTTTCTTTTTTCAAAATATTGACAGGTTAAAGCTAAAACCACATAAAGTTACAGGCAAATGCTCCTGAGAGTGTTGAAGAGTAGGGAGGGCTGACAAGACTGAGCAGGGAGGGGCAGGAAGGCGGAGAGAAGACCCGGATCAGGTTCAGAGAGCTGGATTCTGGTCCTCTTTTCCCATTGTATGTGCTGTGTAACCTTGGGCAAGTCACTGTCCCTCTCTGAGAACTGATTTCATCACTTGTGACATGAAATGGGTATGGCATCATCTTCTCAGGAGTCCTCCCCTGAGTCTCCTCCTCAAGGCAGAGGTCTGTGTGTGTTCCCCATGGCTGTGTCCCTGCCCCAGATATGGGCCGGCCACATAGTAGGAACTCAAAGTATTTGTAGAACTGAGTCAAAGTCAACTTGGGTGTTAGAACAAAATTGAAACAGAAATGAACCGCAGAATGGTGGTGGCCTCCGACACCTCCCTCCACCTCCCTTTCATCTGTTCCCTCCCCCTTCCTTCTGCTGCTCTCTCGCTTGTCTTCNTCAAAGTATTTGTAGAACTGAGTCAAAGTCAACTTGGGTGTTAGAACAAAATTGAAACAGAAATGAACCGCAGAATGGTGGTGGCCTCCGACACCTCCCTCCACCTCCCTTTCATCTGTTCCCTCCCCCTTCCTTCTGCTGCTCTCTCGCTTGTCTTCGCATCTTTGAATTGGTCTCCCTTTCTGCACCCATTCCCTCTCTTTTCCTCTTTTACCTTCTCCCTTTCTCTCCTTCATTGCCTCGTCTCCACCTAGTTCCAATGGTGACTGTAAGCTCTTGCCAAAAATGTTTACTTCTGATCACGTGGGAAGCCAGTGGAGAAAACTAAGAAACAGCCCAAGGCCTGTGGGCAGAAGACACCCACAGACCTGTTGGCCGGTCAACTGGGCCTGTCTGAGTGCCTAGCAGGGCCGCGCCCAGACCCCTCTGCTTTTAACTGGTCTTGGCTGAGGCCTTGTTCAGATACTTAAAAGCTTCTGGATGATTCTAAGGTGTGGCCAGGGTCTGGTCTCCCCTGGGTCTCTGAGGAGAACTAGACAAGACACAGACTGTCACATAGTAACTGGAAAGTCACAAATTGAGGTATGAGGATGGGGTGCTATGGAAGGGAGGGACTTCATTTGGGAGAGAGTCAGGAAGGCCCCAACAAGGAGCAGGTGGGGTGAGCCGAGGTGTGGGGAGGAGAGGTGCAGGCAGCAGGCACTAGGGGTGCCAGGCCCCAAGGCGGGCGGGAGAAGGTCCATCCAGGGAGCTGAGATGCAGATGGGGAGGCTGGGCTGGTGGGCGTTTTATCTTTCAGGGCAGTGGGAAGCATGGAAGGGCTGGAAACAGGAGGGCAACCCAACCCAGTTTTCATTTCGGTGAATGAGTGAGNAGGCAGCAGGCACTAGGGGTGCCAGGCCCCAAGGCGGGCGGGAGAAGGTCCATCCAGGGAGCTGAGATGCAGATGGGGAGGCTGGGCTGGTGGGCGTTTTATCTTTCAGGGCAGTGGGAAGCATGGAAGGGCTGGAAACAGGAGGGCAACCCAACCCAGTTTTCATTTCGGTGAATGAGTGAGTGCTCAGCTGCTACGGGGATGGAAGGGAAGGGAGGGCTTTGCGAGGAAGTGGCAGGTGACCAGTTACCCTTCCCAGGCAGGCGGGAGGCGCAGTGTGTGCGGAGGTGCAGAGGCAGGCAGGAACAAGGGTGGGGAGGGGACAAGGAGGTGCTGGAGCAGAAGCCAGGGCAGGGAGTGTCAGGGGCGGCGGTGATGGCCCTGGATGGCCTCCTGTGCCAGATTGCAGCACAGTGGACTGAGGGGGAGCCGAGGGGGGGTGTTGCTGGTCCGTTCAGTCACTTAGTCATGTCTGACTCTTTGCGACCCCATGGCTGCAGCACTCCAGGCCTCCCTGTCCATTACCAACTCCCGGAGTTTACCCAAACTCATGTCCATCGAGTCAATGATGCCATCCAACCATTTCATCCTCTGTCGTTCCCTTCTCCTCCTGCCCTCAATCTTTCCCAGCATCAGGGTCTTTTCCAATGAGTCACATTGGAAGAAGGTGGATTCTTCAGCCAAAGTATTGGAGTTTCAGCTTCAGCATCAGTCCTTCCAATGAACACTCAGGACTGATCTCCTTTAGAATGGACTGGTTGGACCTCCTTGCAGTCCAAGGGACTCTCAAAAGTTTTCTCCAGCACCACAGTTCAAAAGCATCAATTCTTCAAGTGCATTTTAGGGGGTGTCTCTGGCAACTGTGGGCAGAATGGGAGGGGAAGCAGGAGATCCAGTTAAGGGTCAATGGAGGAGTCTGCTGAGAGCAGGTGAGGGCCTGGGGACAGGTGAGGAGGGCACGGGGCATCACCTGTCCACCTCTATTTCTGCCTCCCCTAGAATGCACCTGACCCATTACTTGTTCCTTACCTGTTTAGTTGCTAAGTCATCTTTTCGCAACTCTATGGACTGTAGCCTGCCAGGCTCCTCTTTGTCCAGGGGATTTCCCAGGCAAGAATACTGAAGTGGGTTGCCATTTCCTTTTCTAGGCGATCTTTCCCAATTCAGGGGTCAAGTCCGCATCTCCTGTGTCACAAGCAGATTCTTCAGCTCTGAGCCACCAGGGAAGCCTGGGAGTGGGGTTAGCCCTGCTCAATTGAGTCCGTTTCCTATAAGAAGCTTTCCCAGAAGACACACACAGCAGATCTACTCAACTGTATTTGCACTCAAGGGAAATTGGGGAAACGTAGTCTCTTGGATGGAGAAGGCAATGGCACCCGACTCCAGTACTCTTGCCTGGAAAATCCCACGGACAGAGGAGCCTGGTGGGCTGCAGTCCATGGGGTCGCACAAGGCTGAAGTGAGGTATAGAAAGTGGGAAACCAGAGGGCGGTCTAGCCCCTGGCAAGTGGGTGTCATAGAGAAAATCATTACAAATTATTAGGGTGCCTCCACCCAGGACCCTCCACCCGCCAGTTGGTTACTTACATCTGAAGACTCTGGGCGTCATGGTGTGAATTATGGTGAAGATGATCTTTATGAGAGGATATTTTATTTGCTTCATATTTACAAAACTTTTTCCCAAACAAGATCTCCTCAATGCTGGGAGGTTGCCAGGCAGGGGTCAGTGTCCCTGTCCCCAACCCCACAGAGGAGGCACTTGCCTTACCTAGGATCACATAGTATACAGTTCCTAGAGCAAATCGGTTGGAATCCAGCTCCCTGAAGAAACAGTCATTTCAAGGACAAAGTCCAGACCTGGGGAGGAATTTGGGGAGGGAGTGTTAGGATCCCAGGGGAAAGAGAATTTAAAAGGACTCTGGCTTGCAAGATGGTGGTGCTTTAGTTGCTAAGTCGTGTCTGACTCTACAATCCCATGGACTGCCGTGCGCCACGCTCCTCTGTCCATGGGATTTCCAAGCAAGAATACTGGGGTGGGTTGCCATGTCCTTCTCCAGGGAATCTTCCTGACCCAGGGGTTGAACCTGGGTCTCTCACATTGGACAATGTGTCTCTTGCACTGCAGGCGATCTCCTGCATGTCAGGCAGATTCTTTATCACTGAGCCACCAGGGAAGCCTGGTTTGCAAGATAAGCAAGGCTCATCTGCAGATGTGTCTGAACGCTTTTAGCAAGTGTGCCCCAGACACCATTCATATCCCAAGCACCATGCCAGGACATGAGGGGCTGGAGAGGCGATCCTGCTCTTCAAAGGCTTGTAGGGGAAACAGGCATGATGATCGCTGCCACAGGGGACAGCCCAGGAGCTGTTGCCTGGCCTGGAGGGTAACAAGTTGGTTTGTACAGAGATTAAAAGTCACTCTTTTATTCTGTCAGTGTCAGGCTGTCATCTCAGAGCTGAGATCCCACCCACCCCCCAACTCCAGGTGGCAGCGGCTTCAGGAAAAGTGAATGCTCCGGTCAGCTTCTCAGCCCCAGCAGTGTGAATAGAGCACCCTTGGTGGCGGGTATGAGAATCTTTTCATTGTTCCTTCAAGTCTAGGCAGCCTCTCCATGCTCAGAACTTGCCTCTGTGCAGAAGTGTGTGTCACACACTTGTCACTCACTCCCATAGCAATCAAAAGCTTTAAAATAGTGTCCATAATGTCAAAAATAAAAACCTAGGCAAAAGTCACATAAAGGGTAATCTAGATGGCCAGTGGTCTTACAAAAAAAGTCAGTTCCTTTACTTGTAAAACAAATACAAATGAGCAAAACCTCAAGATTCTGAATATTTGTTAAATATTAAAAGTACCTCAGCACTGTTTATAGTTGGTAAAAATTGGAAACAACCCCAATGTCTGATCAGAAGGACCTGATTTGGTAAGTGAAGGCATTCCTTACATCAGAGATTATAATAAGGTGGCCCTAAAGCACTGCTTTGCAGAAGAGGTTGTAGAAATTGCAAAAGTTGTGGAAATGATTTTTTGATACCATCCCATGATAAATGCAGAAAGCAAAAGTCAACATTTTGTAGAAACAGATTTTTGGAAGAATTTAAATATCTATGCATAGAAAAGGTAAAAAAAAAAAGGCCCAGAGGGATATAGTCTAACAAACACATTTATAGTATTTGTGCCTAGATGTCACTGTATTCCTTGTTTTCTTTTTTCAAAATATTGACAGGTTAAAACTAAAACCACATAAAGTTACAGGCAAATGCTCCTGAGAGTGTTGAAGAGTAGGGAGGGCTGACAAGACTGAGCAGGGAGGGGCAGGAAGGCGGAGAGAAGACCCGGATCAGGTTCAGAGAGCTGGATTCTGGTCCTCTTTTCCCATTGTATGTGCTGTGTAACCTTGGGCAAGTCACTGTCCCTCTCTGAGAACTGATTTCATCACTTGTGACATGAAATGGGTATGGCATCATCTTCTCAGGAGTCCTCCCCTGAGTCTCCTCCTCAAGGCAGAGGTCTGTGTGTGTTCCCCATGGCTGTGTCCCTGCCCCAGATATGGGCCGGCCACATAGTAGGAACTCAAAGTATTTGTAGAACTGAGTCAAAGTCAACTTGGGTGTTAGAACAAAATTGAAACAGAAATGAACCGCAGAATGGTGGTGGCCTCCGACACCTCCCTCCACCTCCCTTTCATCTGTTCCCTCCCCCTTCCTTCTGCTGCTCTCTCGCTTGTCCTCGCATCTTTGAATTGGTCTCCCTTTCTGCATCCATTCCCTATCTTTTTCTCTTTTACCTTCTCCCTCTCTCTCCTTCATTGCCTCGTCTCCGCCTAGTTCCAATGGTGACTGTAAGCTCTTGACAAAAATGTTTACTTCTGATCACGTGGGAAGCCAGTGGAGAAAACCAAGAAACAACCCAAGGCCTGTGGGCAGAAGACACCCACAGACCTGTTGGCCGGTCAACCGGGCCTGTCTGAGTGCCTAGCAGAGCCACGCCCAGACCCCTCTGCTTTTAACTGGTCTTGGCTGAGGCCTTGTTCAGATACTTAAAAGTTTCTGGATGATTCTAAGGTGTGGCCAGGGTCTGGTCTCCCCTGGGTCTCTGAGGAGAACTAGACAAGACACAAACTGTCACATAGTAACTGGAAGGTCACAAATTAAGGTATGAGGATGGGGTGCTATGGAAGGGAGGGACTTCATTTGGGAGAGAGTCAGGAAGGCCCCAACAAGGAGCAGGTGGGGTGAGCCGAGGTGTGGGGAGGAGAGGTGCGGGCAGCAGGCACTAGGGTGCCAGGCCCCAAGGCGGGCGGGAGAAGGTCCATCCAGGGAGCTGAGATGCAGGTGGGGAGGCTGGGCTGGTGGGCGTTTTATCTTTCAGGGCAGTGGGAAGCATGGAAGGGCTGGAAACAGAGGGCAACCCATCCCAGTTTTCATTTCGGTGAATGAGTGAGTGCTCAGCTGCTGCGGGGATGGAAGGGAAGGGAGGGCTTTGCGAGGAAGCGGCAGGTGACCAGTTACCCTTCCCAGGCAGGCGGGAGGAGCAATGTGTGCGGAGGTGCAGAGGCAGGCGGGAACCAGGGTGGGGAGGGGACAAGGAGGTGCTGGAGCAGAAGCCAAGGCAGGGAGTGTCAGGGGCGGCGGTGATGGCCCTGGATGGCCTCCTGTGCCAGATTGCAGCACAGTGGACTGAGGGGGAGCCGAGGGGGGTGTTGCTGGTCCGTTCAGTCACTTAGTCATGTCTGACTCTTTGCGACCCCATGGCTGCAGCACTCCAGGCCTCCCTGTCCATTACCAACTCCCGGAGTTTACCCAAACTCATGTCCATCGAGTCAATGATGCCATCCAACCATTTCATCCTCTGTCATCCCCTTCTCCTCCTGCCCTCGATCTTTCCCAGCATCAGGGTCTTTTCCAATGAGTCACATTGGAAGAAGGTGGATTCTTCAGCCAAAGTATTGGAGTTTCAGCTTCAGCATCAGTCCTTCCAATGAACACTCAGGACTGATCTCCTTTAGAATGGACTGGTTGGACCTCCTTGCAGTCCAAGGGACTCTCAAAAGTTTTCTCCAGCACCACAGTTCAAAAGCATCAATTCTTCAAGTGCATTTTAGGGGGTGTCTCTGGCAACTGTGGGCAGAATGGGAGGGGAAGCAGGAGATCCAGTTAAGGGTCAATGGAGGAGTCTGCTGAGAGCAGGTGAGGGCCTGGGGACAGGTGAGGAGGGCACGGGGCATCACCTGTCCACCTCTATTTCTGCCTCCCCTAGAATGCACCTGACCCATTACTTGTTCCTTACCTGTTTAGTTGCTAAGTCATCTTTTCGCAACTCTATGGACTGTAGCCTGCCAGGCTCCTCTTTGTCCAGGGGATTTCCCAGGCAAGAATACTGAAGTGGGTTGCCATTTCCTTTTCTAGGCGATCTTCCCCAATTCAGGGGTCAAGTCCGCATCTCCTGTGTCACAAGCAGATTCTTCAGCTCTGAGCCACCAGGGAAGCCTGGGAGTGGGGTTAGCCCTGCTCAATTGAGTCCGTTTCCTATAAGAAGCTTTCCCAGAAGACACACACAGCAGATCTACTCAACTGTATTTGCACTCAAGGGAAATTGGGGAAACGTAGTCTCTTGGATGGAGAAGGCAATGGCACCCGACTCCAGTACTCTTGCCTGGAAAATCCCACGGACAGAGGAGCCTGGTGGGCTGCAGTCCATGGGGTCGCTAAGAGTCTGACATGACCGAGTGACTTCACTTTCACTTTTCACTTTCACGCATTGGAGAAGGAAATGGCAACCCACTCCAGTATTCTTACCTGGAGAATCCCTGGGACGGGGGAGCCTGGTGGGCTCGCACAGAGTTGAATATGACTGAAGGGACTTAGCAGCAGCAGCAGTCTCTTAGATGATGTATCGCACCCCTGAATAAAATCCTGGGTCTGTTTCTGTGGAAAGAAGATGTGTTGATAAGGGGAAGCCATATAGAAGCTTAATAAATATTTGCTGAATAAATGCACCCTGAGTTCAAAACACCTGCCTTCCTGCAGGCTCTGTCTGTCCATCCACTGTCAAACATTTATTCAGCACCTAGTGTGTGCCTGGCAGGGGTGATGGTGAAGACAGAATGAAGGCAGGTTTCCTTCCTGAAGGACCTCAGGACTAGTGTGGAAGCAGGTGGGAAGCAAGCATCACCCATTGGAGCCGGGCTAGAAGTACCCGGGGCCGTGGGAGCCTGCAGGTGACCTGCCCCCCACCCCTTGTGGACATTGACCGGAGCTAAGTTTTTCTGCTGGGCCCATGCTTCTCTGCTGTAGCTGCAGTCAGGGTGCTTTCTGCCTGTCACATGCTCTGTGGGCTGGGAGGGGGCATGTGCTGGGTTGGGGAACCCCATAAATGTATCCCTGCTTGTCTTTTGGGGTGGGGCCCAGGGATAGCTGGCTGTGGCCATTTGGGCCTGTGGAAAGTTGAGGGACAGGATACCCAGAGGCCCTGGGCAGGTGCCACCTCTGAGAGTGGACACAGAGGAAACTTCCACCCAGGCAGGGGGAGGGGCCTGGAGCCTTTGATGCTGCCTTGGGGAACCCGGGGGTGTCTTGGCTGAACAAACAAGCTCCTTGTCTGCTAAGTGGAGTCTGGGAGCTCATAGGAGGCAGTTTCTTTGGCAGGACCAAGCGCACAGGGCCAGGGCCCTTCCGCCAGGCCACGTGCCCTCTGCTGTCCTCACCAGGGGAGGGGGTTCAACACCCTCCTAGGGTCTTTGGGAGGGCTTGACGGGGACAGACTTGGAGAGAGCAGTTCAACCAGGGACACCCACCACTCTTTTGACCTCTTATGTCTTCGTCAAGGATGCCCTGGGCCATGTTCAGGATGAACCGCTGCCCCTGCCCCGGGAGGAGGCGCTGGATGCTTGCGGAAGCCAAGACCCCGATGGGGCACCTGAACAGAGGGGCTCAGCAGGTGCGTGAAGGAGGGGTCTTCATGAACAGCCACTGACGGGCTAGCTCGCTTACCATGTCCTGATGACCCAACAGGGTGCTCGTCCCTGCTTTGCAGGCAGGAAGCTGAAGCTCAGAGAGGCAGAGTCCCTTGCTCACTGGCACCCAGCTGGGAAAAGTGGGCTCAGCCTCCACAATGCCCATGACGAGGTCCGTGACACAGGCTCAACACAATATTTAGGCTCACTCCCTCAGCCCTCAGAAGGGTGCCAGCCAGGCAACACACGTGCCAGCCTTGGGCAGCAGGGTCCTCTCAGGGGGATTTGTCTTTGGAGACCGTGTGATGGCCAGGAGCTGCTCTGTTTCCTGCCCTCCCCAGTGGTGGCTCAGCTGTGAGACAGGCGTGAGGTCTGGGAGCAACCAGGCTCGAAAGCCGCCTGTCTCTAAGCTGATGGGAACCAGTGTGTCTGCTCACAGTCTCGGGTGCAGCTTCCGGGGTGTCTGCTCCAAAAGCCGGCACACTCAGGGAGCCCCAAAGCCACGGTGTCCACCTGGCTGTCTGTGGTTTGCATACAGTCCCCCAAGGTCAAGTTCAGTTTCCATATAAGGTCAGTTATACCCAGTGGTGCTGCTGACCAGCAAAGCTGACCATTCCCCTCTACATTTCTGGGGAGCAGAGCAGATAAGTCAGACAAGATCAAAGTTTGTCCTTGGGGAAACAAGCGGGATCCATTGGCAAAGCCTGGGTATCAGCTCCTCTGTCCACTCCGTGTGGGGCTGGGGGCTGGGAGTTACGACCCTGCGTGACCACGAGGGTATGGGCCCGAGGGAGGTATCCTGGGCTTTGTGGTCAGAGGAGGTAGCTCCCAGACCCGATTCCGCTGCTCATCAATGGATGGTCACTCGCCATCACTGAGCTGGGTTCCTCACCAGACAGGCAGTGGCGACCATGAGGCCACCTTTGGGGGCTCCAAGGCCTTGAGTCACAAGACATCCTGCCTCATCCTAACAGCAGATGTTGCTGTTGGTGACACTCTCTGAAAAGTTCCCGGGAGGGTCTCCTCCCTGGTGGCTCAGACAATAAAGTGTCTGCCTGCAATGGGGCAGACCCGGGTTAGAGTATTGGGTCAGGAAGGTCCCCCTGGAAAGGGAAATGGCAACCCACTCCATTACTCTTGCCTGGAAAATTCCATGGATGGAGGAGCCTGGTGGACTACAGTCCATGGGGTCGCAAAAAGTCGGACACAACTGAGCGACTTCACTTTCCCTCTTTTCTTTCTTTCCTGTCACTTCCCAGGCCAGCCCTCCGAGGGGCCCCACGCATGGGGCTGTGTCGAGGCTGGACGAGGCCCTCCTGTTTTCGTCCCCAGCCTGCAGACCACGAACAAGCTCCCCAGGGACCTTGCAGGATCTGACCCTGGACAGGTGAGGCCAGTGGCTTTCTCCATGCCTGGCGTGCTACCTGGGTCTGATCAGCTCTGCTGTGTGCATGGTGCACAGTGTGACCACCATTCAGGAAGTGGGAGAGGGAGGGGAAGAAGCTCGGGGTTGGAAGAAGAGTCTGGAAATAATTAAGAGGGCGATTTGAGCCCCGGGTGAGGAGTAGGCAGGAAGGGGGCCCCAGTTGTGTGCATGGGCCCAGCTGCCACATAGCAAACTGCATCCCCTTGAAACCTCCCTACCACCTGTGGGGCAAGAGCCATGACCCCCTCATTCTGCAGAGGAGGAGGCCGTGATTTCCCAAAGCCTCCCAGCCCTGGAAGGTCTGAGGTCCCGTCTCCATAGCCCACACTCTGCACCATGCTGTCCCCTAAGGGTTGGGAGCCTGTTTCCAACCAGCCCTGATGTGGTCCTAAAGAGTGGGGTCTTCCTGCATTACTTTCATTCTCTCACCTCCTGCCCTGAGCCCTGCCTGGTGTGCTGTGTCATGTCCAAAGTGGAAAAGAGCTGAGAGCAGTCCTTGGGGTGGGAAGAGCTTCCTAGAAAAGTTGGACCCCAATGGAAGGACGGAGTTAGACTGGGAACCAGGGCTGGGCAGCGGAAGGGCAGGCCAGGTGGGATGGCCCGCCAGGTAAAGGCGGCGAGGTTGGGAGGGTCCATGGGCTGGGGGTGGAGCCGTGGTCACAGGTGAGCTGAGGGCTCCCGGTGAGAGCGAACGAAGCCAGGTTTCACCTCCCAGACTGGGTCTATTCTCTGAATTGGGCCAGTCCTCCTCTCTGGTTAAATGCATTGAATGAAAAGTGAAAGTACAATGCAATATTGTAAAGTAATTAGCCTCCAATTAAAAGAAATAAATTTATATTTTAAAAAAAGTGAAAAGTGTTAGTGACCAACTCTGTGACCTCATGGACTGTAGCTCACCAGGCTCCTCTGTCCGTGGAATTCTCCACACAGGAATACTGGAGCGGGTTGCCATTTCCTTCTCCAGGGGATCTTCCCAACCCAGGGACTGAACCCAGGTCTCCTGCACTGCAGGATTCTTTACTATCTGAGCCACCAAGTAACTTTAAAAATACATTCAAAAGTATCTCTGGAACCCCTCCTGTGTGCGCTGGACTGTTCTAGGCCCAGGGTCCCTGCCTTTGGGGGGCAGATGGCCTACACTGTGTGTCCACTAGAGCCTCCCATGGCGCTGGCCTGCTCTATGTCTGTGCCGTCCAGCAGAGGAGCCGTGAACCACACGTGGCTTCTGGGCACTTGAAATGTGGCTGGCGTGACTGCAGAACTGAGCGTTAACTTTTATTTAATTTGTTTACATTTGAAGAGCCCCACGTGGGCTGTGGCTACCTTATTGGGCAATGCGGGGCTAGGGCGGGAGGTAGCGGGGGTGGTTTGACAACACACACACAAACATCCTACATGATCTGAGTGAGTGGAGGGTGCAATGGAGGGAGGTCAGGTGGGGTCAATGGACAGACAGTGGTGGAAGTGGCCAGGGGGTCCTTTTTGAGGAAGTAGTATTTGAGCTGAGATGTTAGTGAAGCAAGAGAGAGGTATGGAGGCGGGATGGACATTCTAGGCAGAGGGGAAAGTGGGTGTAAAGGCCCTGGGGGCGCTCACAGGCCTGCTTGTGTTAGGAAGACCCATATGGCTGGGTGGGGAGATGAGGCCGGAGAAGTGGAGAGGGCCCCTGTTGGGGGAGGGGTGCTTCACACCTTCTATTCTCTTCCCATCCCTAGTTTACTCCAGCGGAGCCCAGCTTGGATGACCAGACTCTCTCTCTCATCTGTGGCTGCCCCCTAGGGCGGTCCATGGATGGCTCACCGGTCCCCGTGGAGCTGACCTGGGTTCCAGGACAGAAGCTCACAGCCAGGCCTGCCCAGGGATCCTCTCTCCGTGTGCAGGCGTCTGCATGCCCTCCCCAGGGCCGGGCTGCGGGCCCAGCTCCCTTGCCACTGCTACTCCTGGAAGTTCCCCCAGAAACACTGCATACCCAACAGGTGCTGGAGGCCCGGCCCCTGCCCACTCCCTCCGCCGCAGGACACCCCTGCCGGGGCCACCACCGGGCAAGAGGCCGCACTGTCTTCCTTGGCCAGGAGGCCTNCTCCCCCAGAAACACTGCACACCCAACAGGTGCTGGAGGCCCGGCCCCTGCCCACTCCCTCCACCGCAGGACACCCCTGCCGGGGCCACCACCGGGCAAGAGGCCGCACTGTCTTCCTCGGCCAGGAGGCCTCGCACATTTCACATCACCAGTTTCCCGTGAGAGGATCCGAGGATGGAAAAGACTCTGGGAAGGAGGGAGGAGGAGCCCCAGGGTCAGGGTGGAGATTGGAGAGGCAGGAGGTGAGGACTTGGGACAGAAAGCAGGCAGAAAGCAGGGACAGGTGTCAGCTGGGTCAGGAAAGCGGGGAGGATCTGAGGGTGGAGGCTGGGGTCAGGGCCCCAGAGGGCGCATGGATGAAGGGCAGGGCCTCTGAAGCCCTGGCCGCAGCATCCTGCCTTGGGCGCAGCCGCGAGCTTCCACCACTTGTACTGCAGGTGGAGACCTCCGGGTCCTTCGAGGGTCCTGAATCCCTGAGCAGGTGGAGACACAAGGAAGGGCATGTCTGGGGCCTCCAAGGAGGAGAAGAAGAAGGAGGAGGAGGAAGGCTTTTATCATCACTGGAGGAGGAAGAGGCCCTCGTAGCCACTTTCTCTGGGTCTCTGGGCACCAGTGGGCCATCTTCAGTGGATGCCCAGCCCCTTACAGAGCAGAGCAGAGCCATCGGGAGAGTTCAGGGCAAGGAGGAAGACCCTGTGTGGTCTGGAAATGCTCTGCTTCCCCCAGAGGTAAGCCCTGGGGATGTAGGACAGGAAGAAGAGGGGGAGAAGGAGCTGTCCAGCCTGGGTCTCAGGGATGTCCTGGAGGAGCCTGGCTCGGAGGACAGTGAGGCCGAAATGCTTTCCCTGTTGGAGGAAGAAGGTTTACCACCATCTCCTGGATCGGCCTTCTGGTCCAAGGAGGCCGGAGCCACCTGTCACCCCTCGGCTCCAAGTAGAGTCCTTGACCAGTCTGCACTCAGAATAGAGGAGTTCGAAAGGGAGATGGAGGCTTGTTTCCAACACCTCTCCATCCTGAAGCTTGGGAGTGGGGGCTGTGGATGGAGAGCTTCCTCATTGGCAGGAGAAACCTGGGGCTTTGCTCAGAGATGGTGCAGCTGCCAGGGAGTCGTGCACCCTCAGCAGGCTTTGACACACATGGGTTTGGATATTTGTTTTATTGAGAGAACAAACCCCAAGGAGCCTGGTGAAGATGTTAAGCGGGGAGAGACTGAGGCCGTGGGAACCTGCAGCCTTCTTCCAGGACTGATGTTGGATTTGGTTGACCTGAGCCCAGGCCCTCCAGCAGGACCCTCCGAGCAGGATGGGAACCACCTCTCGCAGCCGCCGAGAGCCCTTGAGAGAGCATGGAGCAGGTTTCATCAGCTCATTTCTGTATTGAAGAATGAGAGAAACAACGTTTTAAGTGATAATGCCAGGCTTCAGGGAGATCAGAAGAGATGCCACCAAAAACTGCGTGCCCTGGAAAAAGAGAGGGAGAGAAATGTGAAAAAAATATCTGCACTCAAACAGGATAGGAGCGTGCTGTTAGGAAACATCTCTCACTTAAAGAGGGAACTGGACCAGTACGTGCAGGTCATTTCTGAGCTTGAGGACTGCAATGGGAAGAGTTACTACAAGATTTCTGAGCTCGAAGAGGAAAACGAAAGATTGAAAGGGCACCTGGGGCAAATCCAGAAAGCCATGTCCACGAGCATCCAAAAATCCAAAGGTGTGATGGAGCACGTCACCCTGGAAAACTGGGAGCTCGGTGCCCTGACTTCGGAGCTTGGGGTCAGTTACAAACAGCTGATAAAAGATATCGTCCTGGGAATAGAAGACGTGATCCGCACCTTCAGAGGGGAGAACGAACACCTTCTAAGAAGGATCCAAGTCCTGGAAGGGGAGGTTGTGTTGGGGAGCAGCACAGGTGGGGGGCCTTTGGTGAGAGCAGAGGAGCATCTCCAGGGGAAAAGCAGGGTGGACCAGGTGAACACAGTGGAAAGAGGGGTGCAGGTGACTCAGATTTCGGGGCAACTAACTGCCAGAGGCCCCGGGCTGCCCTCGGAGCAGGATATGGGTCTGGCTGAGGGGTGGACGGGACCATGCTTAGGCCTGGACAATTCCAGATGCGGTGCTGATTCTACTGCTCCATCACTGGTCTGGGGAGATGCCACAGGATCCAGGGCCCTGCAAGGAAGCACCGATGGGTCAGGAGTGAAAGAAGCGCATTTGGAGAAAGAGGAAAAAGCACCAAGCTGTTCTGTGGACCAAGGGCGAGCACTGAGGTCCCTGCGTGGTGGCATCCGGGTAGGTTGACTCTGCGTGGCTGTTGAATCATCTTGCTGACTCTGTAGCACTGACCACATCCTTTACTCCCGCGTCCTCCAGCAGCCCTGAGAGGGAGGAACAGTCACCATCCCCATTTACCAAATGGGGAAATGAAGGCACAGAGAGGTTAAGTGACTTGCCTCAAGTCACACAGCTGGGAGGGATGGAGCCCACATTCTACCTGGGGGTTTAGCCTCCAGAGTCTGTATTCTTGCCTACAGCAAGAAGATGTGAGTCTGCCTCTCTGCTCAGGCTGTTCAGATGGGTATCTGGTGGGACATGGAGAGGGTGTTTATCCTTTAAGATGAAAGCTTGTATTTTAAGACCAAGAAGTTTTTCAAACAGCTCAAGTCATTCTTCTACTTATCGAGTCTCTATTGGTATATACGTATTTATTTATATTGAGGTATAATTGACACCCAACATTGTGGAAGGCTAACGTGTGCAGCGTGTTGACTTGATACATTTCTACATTGTAATCTGATTACCACCACAACTTTAGCCAACACCTCTATCACACTGCACATTGGGGCTTAAAAGGAGACGGCAGGGGGCTTTAGAATTTAAACAAGGTTCAAACTCCCCTCTGCACCGACTGCATCCGTCCATGACTTCTCAGAGTTGTTTTCCTCATCCTGGACAATACTCCACTTTCAGGACTCCTGGGATGAGATGCTCATGACCTTGCTCCAGTGTCTGTAAGAGACACAGTGTACCCTTTGTATACATTCCTATCGGATCTCTCTGCCCCTGTCTTTCTTCTCTTTCTCTCCAATTTTATCAGTCACTTCACAGGATCATCTTTGGGTTTTATTGATGTTCTTTACTGTATGTGCTTAGTCACTTAGTCGTGTCTGACTCTTTGCAACTCCGTGGACTGCAGCCCGCCAGGCTCCTCTGTCCGTGGGATTCTCCAGGCAAGAATACTGGAGTGGGTTGCCATTTCCTCCTCCAGGAGATCTTCCCAACTCAGGGATCAAACCCAGGTCTCCTGCATTGTAGGGAGATTCTTTACCATCTGAGCCACCAAGGAATGTCTATATTTTATTTCATTGATTTCTTCTAATAACTTCATTGTTCCCTTCCATCTACATTCTTTTGGTTTAGTTGACTGTTCTTTTTCTGGCTTCTTGAGTTGAAAATTTGGATCACTGATTTTCAACTGCTCTTCTTTTGTGATTCACGCATTTAAATCTATGCATTTCTTTCTAAGCACTGTTTTAACTACAACCCACACATTTTGATAAGTTGTACTTTTTATGTCTGTTCAGTTCAAAGTAGCTTCTAATTTCTCTTGTGATATCTCCCTTGACCCATGGTTTATTTAGGAGCATGTTGTTGAATTTCCAAGCATCTGTGTAATTTTTTAGTTATATTTTTGTTACTGATGTCTAGCTTTATTTCATTGTTGTCAGACACATACTATATATATTATTGTAATCTTTTGAAATTCATTGAGACTGGTTTTATTGACCATGTGATGGGTCTATTTGGGGAAATATTCTGTGTGCCCTTGTAAATAATGAATGTTCTGCTGTTGCTGAGTATTAATTAGGCCAAACTGGTTAATTAACTAATCAAATCTCCAATAACTTTACTGATGTGTGACCTGTTCGTTTTGTCATCTACTGAGATGTCTTTTAAGATCTCTTCTTTTTGTTATGTTAGTTTTGATTCCTGTTTTTGAAGGTATTTCTCAGCTACGCACAGATTTAGGTTTATAATGTTTTCCTGGTAAATCAGTTCTTTAAAGACGACGAAATGTCTCTCATTTCTCACTTTTCTTGCCCTAAAATGGACTTTGTCTGATATTAAAATAACCACAACAGTTTCTTTTCGTTAGTGTTTTCATGGTATATGACTTTTTTATACCATCCATATTTTTCCATTCAATCTATCAGCATCTTTATATATAAAGCCTATTTTTTAGAAGCAGCATATGGCTTTTTTTAAACTTAGCTCTGAGTAAGTTTGACATCCTCTGCTGTTTAGTTGGAGCGTTTGCCATTTTTGTCTCATATACCTAATGGTGTAATTGCTTTATTTTTGCCTTGTTGGTGTTTCTATTTGTCTCATCTGTTGTTTTCTTTTATCCCTGCTTTCTTTCCTTTGTTTTCGGTAAACTATTTTCTGTTATTTCATTTTCTTCTCCACTGGCTTACTTTTTCATGCATTTTAGTGTCATTCTTTTGGTGGTTACCCTAAATATTTCAAAATGTATCTGTTAATCATTAAAATTTACTTTAGACCTTTTACCATGTCTCAAATAATGCAAAAATCTTTCAATAGTTTAACTCCATTTATTCCTCTTTATCCTTTTCATTGTTCATTTTTGTCAACTATGTTGCCTCTGTGTATAACATCCCTTATAAAGCACTATTAAGATTGTTTTAAACATGCAATAATTTCTTTTTATTTACTCATCTCTTTCTACATTCTTGTACTATTCATTCTTTCTTCTACTTCTGTGGATGTGTTTTACATTCATCTAAAGAGCTTTTTTATTTCTTGTAGTTTAGGGTCTGCTGGTGATGAATTCTCTCAAATTTCTTTTTATGAGAACAATTTTTCAACTCCACTTTTAAAAGATTTCTTCCCCTTGATTCAGAATTTTAGGTAGGCAGATATGGTTCCTTCTTTTGACACTTTAAGGACCTCATTTCATTGTCTTCTGGTTCTCACAGTTTCTACTCAGAAATTGAATAATTTGCCTTTTTTTCCTTGACAGAAATGTGTCATTTTACCACAGACTATTTTAAAGATTTGCCTTTTATCTTTGGGTTTTGGCAGTCAGACTATGATGTGTCTACATGAGGTTTTATTTATGTTTATCTTCCTTTGGTTTTTCTGAACCTCTTGAAACTGTGGAGTCATGTCTTTAATCAGATTTGCAAAGTTCTTGGCCATTAGTTCTTTAAATATTTTATTCTTTTCAATGTTGCTCTTCTCTCCTAGAAACCCAGACTTTTTTTTTTTTTACTTTATCCCCACATTTTTTGAAACTTCTGTATTTTTTTCTCTCTTTGTGCATCAGTTTGAGTTTTCTATTGACCTGTCTTCTAGCTCACTAAAAGTTCTGCCATGTCCTGTTTTCTAGTAAATCCATCCAATTAGTTTTTAATTTCGTTTATTGTATTTTGCAACCAAATATTCATTTTACCCTTTCAAAAGAGATTCTAATTCTCTGTTGAATACTCCATACTGTCATTCATTTTGCTCCATCTTTTCCTGTGTTTTAAAGAAATATAATCACAGTTATTTTGAAGCTCTTGTCTGCTAACCCCAATATGTAGATCATTCTGAGTCTGTTTCTATTGACTATTTTGTTTCTTAGTTAAATCCCACTTTTCTGCTTCTTCATGTGTCTAGTAATTTTATTTTTTTTTTAAATGTTGGACACCACGCAGAACATACTGTAGGGATTCCTGTTTATTAGCTTCCTCTAGAGCAGGTTGAGTGAGTTTTGTTCTAGTAGGGAGCTGAATGACCAGCAGACCATATTATTCCCTTGCATGTCTATTTCAGTTTCCCCCTCAGTGCCAGGGCTTGATTTTATTCCTAGAGTATGGCCCTTGCTTCTGGGGCATGGCCTTTCAGTGGCATCAGGCGAGTTCTGAGCGTTGACTAAAGATCCTCCACTTTGGCTTGGCCATCTTTGTAGCAGGGCATGACCCCCAAAACCTCTTCAGCAACTGACCTCGCAGCTTCTGGTCTCTGCTAGGCTCCCGTTGGTGTTGTTCAGTCACTCAGCTGTGTCTGACTCTTTGCAGCCCCATGGACTGCAGCACACCAGGCCTCCCTGTCCTTCACGATCTCAGAGTCTTGCCCTATGCTGTGCCACTGATGATTCAACCAAGGACCCAAGGGTGCTTCTAAGACAGTGTCTGGATTTTTTCTCTGCAGTTCGCTTCTCTCTGCTACTTTGTCCCACACACCCCAGCTGTCAGAGCATCCCTGACCCCAGTCTCTGGTTTCACTTAACAGGACCACAGTGTTCAGCTTGGGATCTATTTCCCTAAGCCATGGTTTGCAAAGTGTTCCAGGGAGAATGTGGAGCGCATCTTGTTGGGCGTCCTTTTTTCTCGAGGATGGTGGCCCTGCATTGGTTGCCATTCATGCCTGCAGAGAATTGTTTTTATGTAGTTTCCTCATATCTTATAGTTGTCAAATCCCAGCTAGTCAGACCAGGTGGGAACTGGAACTCTGAGGAGGTGAATTTCAAGCTAAGAGTTTCAAGGTGTGAAAGGAGAAGCAGATGAAGAACATTCCAGGCAGAGGGAGAAGCAAGTGGCCAGGCCCTGAGGCGGGAATGAGCCTGGGTTATTGGAGAAGCAGAAAGTTGCCAGCGTGGCTGTAATGCACTGGGCACATGTGAGGTGTAGCCTGAGGTGTAGATGGGAAAGCTGTCATGAGAAAGACCACAGAAGGCCTTGTAGGCTCTAATTATGATCACTTCTAAATGCAGTGGGAAACCATTGGAGGATTTTCGTCAGAACAACATGATTACATTTCTATGGTGAAAAGAACACTGTTTGCTCTAAAGACATAGGGAAGACACAAGGAGAACAGTCAAGAGGAATTTGCTGAGAGATGATGCTAGCATAGAGGAATTTGAAATTTTAAAAGAACATAGAGGATTCCAGACAAAAACCAGAGTTGGAATCAGTGGAATTGGTGGTAGACAGGAGGCAGAGGGGGAGGAAAGCCTTCAGTTTCCTTCATCCCAAGTCACAAACCTGATCGTGTTTTTATTTGTTTAAAATAAAAACCCTTAAAGCTTTCTGTGTCTTCCTGTCACACTTGGTACGAAGTCCAGATTCCTTTTGGTGAGTTACAGTCTGGCCCCTTGGAAACGTCAGCTGTTGCTAGATAGGTCCCCAGTCTCTACACTTTTGGATCCTAGATTTGCTCCTCCCACATCCCAGCTTTCTCCTGGGAACTGCTGCTCACCCTCCAGATCTCCCTTCAGGGCTTGCACGCGGGCTAAGTCGCTTCAGTCATGCCTGACTCTGTGACCCCGTGGACTGTAGCCCACCAGGCTCTTCTGTCCAGGGGATTCTCCAGGCAAGAATGCTGGAGTGGGTTGCCATTTCATTCTCCAGGGGATCTTCCCAACTCACTCACATCGCTTACACTTCCTGCATTGGCAGGAGGGTCCTTTACCACTAGTGCCAACTGGGAAGCCCTCACTTTAGGGCATCTCCTCCCAACCCTCCAGGATGGATTCAGTGCAGAGATGGCTCGCGTGCATCTCTTCCATGATGCCATTTTTGTAGCTTACTATTGGCCGTGATGATGTTTACATTACAGAAGTCAGCAAATGCTGCACATCTGTGCACCCTACCTCCCTGGAGAGTGGAGAGAGCCTCTGAAAGTGTGCCTGCCCCAGGCTCTGGCCGTCTCTTCCAGTAACAGGGGTCACTGTCTGGGGCAGTCCCATATGGCAGGCTGGGCTGGCCTCCACCCCACACTCTCATCCTCTTTAGAAAATGTCCTGTGGGCGCTCTCTCAGGATGCTGGGGATGAAACCCAAGTCACTGCAGAGCAGGGAGGCAGCGAAGACACCAAACTTCCCAGAAAGGCCAAGTTGTTTTGCAAGTCTTAGATTTTATGGAGCCATTCGGAGCACCCATCTGTTCTTGAGGGGGCCCAGTCTGTGAATCTCAGGCCCACGCTTTGTGGATTTCTATTAATTAAAAAAAAACCACACACATTCTGCTATCATATTCCTGGCTTAAAAGCCACCAAGTCACACTTTGTCCTCTCTACCTCCCTGTCATCTTCTCTTTCCTCCTCTCTTGCCAGCTCACACTCAGGTCAGGAACACGTGGAAGAGATGTATCGTGGACTTTAAATTCCCAGGGAGGCTGCTTCCAGAGCTAGACAGCTGGGAACATGAGCAAGGTTGTGTGAGACGTCTCAGGTTTCTGGGGCCCCTGACTCACTGCAGCTGGAGCTTTTATTATTAGCAGGACTGCTCCCTCCCAAGGCCACCTCAGTAGTATGAATCAAGAGCTTAATGACGCTCAAGCCCTTGATAGAGAAAGTCACTATCTGGTGACCTCAGGGGAAGAACGAGAGCTGTGTCAGATAAGGCTTTCTGTCACAGCTCCAGTTACAGCAACAAAATAGTAGAATAATCTGAGTATTCGGCATACCACAGGATGCCGTATAGAAACTAACAACAGGGACTTTGACCTTATTTAATGATATGGAAAAATGCCCATGACATGGTATTAAGGGAGAAAAGCAGGATACAAAAGATATATATGGCATATAAATGTTATATAGAAAAAATATGTGGCTATATATGTGTGTGTGTGTGCACGCTCAGTTGCTTCAGTCATATCTGACTCTGAGTCCCTATGGACTGTAGCCCTCCAGGCTCCTCTGTCCATGGGATTCTCCAGGCAAAAATCCTGGAGTGGGATGCCATGCCCTCACCCTCCAGGAGATCTTCCTGACCCAGGGATCGAACCTGTGCCTCCTGTGTTTCCTGCATTGCAAGCAGAACAAATTCTCTACCCACTGAGCCATCAGGGAAGCCGTGTGTGTGTGTATGTGTGTGTGTGTGTATACAGATATACACACACACACATAAGCCTGCCTATGTGCATGTATTTATAAAAGTTATTACAAAATAAAAATTTAGAGTCCAGAACCAGGGGGCAGTAGCATCACCACCATTTGACCACATTTCTCAAGGTGATAGATGAATCAGCCTCTCCCTTCTCACTTTCTGCACTCCCAGAAATTCCTTACTTGATGTTCATATGAAACCTGCTCAGGTTTGACCCAAGAAGAGTCAGAGGATGTTTTGTACTGATTTAAGAAAAGTGCTTAAGGAAAATGCAGTATCTTCTCTTTCTTATGAATATATGAAACTTTAGTGTAATAAGCATCTCATAATTGGATGTGAACACTAAATTTCAGTCATCATACTGTGTTTCAGTACGATGGTGATGGGCGTCTATTAAAACAAACTCTGGGATGCCATGCCATTTGCGTATTTTTCATATGCCAAAATAAGCTTAAGAAATAACACTCTAGAATGTTATTTTGTGATTCCCTGGACCTTCCCCAACTCCCCTACTCAAGAAACTCAGCAAGGCTGCTCACTCGTATGTGTACATGGGTTCAGTTTAGTCAGTCAGTTGTGTCTGACTCTTTGCGACCCCATGGACTGCTACACGCCAGGCTCCCCTGTCCATCACCAACTCCTGGAGCTGCTCAAACTCATGTCCATTGAGTCAGTGATGAAGGACTGAAAATATAAGATAATAAATGGGTGGGAATGATGTTTATGCTGACTAATATTTTTTGGAGTGATTTCTATTACTTTGTTTTATAAAATCTGTGGACTATGAGAAACATACAGGCAGGAACACAAGAAGGAAAACTGGTACTGTCTGTTACAAGGCAAATTACTTAGAGGATAACCTAAGAATTGCATTCGACTCTGATTCCTCAGCTCCAGGACCAGGAGGCCTCAGCCTCCGAGGAGGACCTCACACTGCACGTCAGACGACTCCATCACCAAGTACTGACCCTGCAGTGCCAGCTCCAAGACCAGGGGTCTGCGCACCGCGAGCTGCAGGCCTCTCGCGAGGAAGCGGAGCATCTCAAGGGCGAGGTAAGCTGGGCCTACACTTCCCTTCCAGCCTGTAAACTAACATTCCTTCACTCCGGCAAGACTAGAAATTAGACGAATTAAGAGCTCACTGGACGTTTCTAGCAGTTTGCAAGCATTTATTAGATTTTGAAAATACAGAGCAGTATAGGAAAGAAAAACAAGCTTTGTAATCCCTCCATCTGGGTAACCTCTATTAGATCTAAAAATAATAAATGTGTGCGTGCATGCTAAGTCACTTCAGTCATGTCCGACTCTTTGCAACCCCATGGACTATAGCCCACCAGACTCCTCTGTCCATGGGATTCTCCAGGCAAGAATCTTGGAGTGGGATGCCATGCCCTCCTCCAGGAATACATGCATATAGCTTTCTAAAAAGTCAAATGGGACATAAATACAAGTCTTTTCCCTGTAGGAGAGAAGTGGGTGTGAATATAAAAGAGCGACAAGAGCAGTTGTTAGAATGGTTTGGTGTTGTGTCTATGGGGGTGGAGACACAAGCTTGTGTAGGTGGTAAAATTGTTCATAACTTGGGACACACACACACACACACACACACACACACACACACACACGAGAGATCCAAGTAAAAATGGTGGCTTGGGATTAGTAGACGCAAGCCATTATATATAGAATGGATAGCTTGTGTAGGTGGTAAAATTGTTCATAACTTGGGACACACACACACACACACACACACACACACACACGCACACGAGAGATCCAAGTAAAAATGGTGGCTTGGGATTAGTAGATGCAAGCCATTATATATAGAATGGATTAACAGCAAGGTCCTACAGTACAGTGTGTATATTGCTCAGTCCCTCAGTCGTGTCTGACTTTTTGCGACCCCATGGACCGTAGTACACCAGGTTCTTCTGTCCTTGGACTTTTCAGGCAAGAATACTGGAGTGGGTTGCCATTTCCTCCTCCTAGCTGAGGTTCATTGGGTCGCAAAGAGTTGGACCTGATTGAGGTACTGAACTGAACTGAACTCTGCATAAGCAGGGTGACAATATGCAGCCTTGATGTACTCTTTTCCCAATTTGGAACCAGTCTGTTATCCCTGTCTCTTATACACATCTAGATGTGTATAAGAGACAGCCTTCAGGGGATCTTCCTGGCCCAGGGATCAAACCTGTGTCTCCTGCATTGCAGGTGGATTATTTACCACTGAGCCACTTGGAAAGCCCCGTACTGTACAAGGAACTACTTTCAATATCCTGTGATAAATCATGATGGAAAAGAATATGAAAAAAAAATATATATGTATAACAGTCACTTTGATGTACAACAGAAATCCAAAATTGCAAATCAACTATACTTAAATAAATTTTAAAAAAGAATGGTACCTTGTATCCATATCAATACCTGGTTGTAATATACTATAGTTTTACAGAATGTTCCCGTTAGAGGAAACCAGGCAAAATATGCAAGAGATCTCTCTCTATATTTTTTTAAAACTGTACATAGCAAAGGCCAACACAATATTGTAAAGCAATTATCCTCCAGTAAGAAAAATAAAAAAAGAAAAAAAAACCGTATATAAACCTAAAATTATCTCAATATTTAAAAAACGCAGAGCAATATGGTCCTTTCTCCCCCTCAACCCCAACCCCTTCTGAGTTCCGTTTTTTCAACCCTATGTACCCACATTTCAGTACTTATTTGTGTGCCTCAGTTCAGTTCAGTTCAGTCTCTCAGTTGTGTTCGACTCTTGGTGGCCCCATGGACTTCAGCACAGCAGGCCCGTGTCCATCGCCAACTCCTCAAGGCTACGCACACTCATGTCCAGCGAGTCAGTGACGCCATCCAACCATCCCATCCTCTGTCATCCCCTTCTCCTCCCACCTTCAATCTTTCTTAGCATCAAGGTCTTTTCCAATGAGTTGGTTCTTCGCATCAGGTGGCCAAAGTATTGGAGTTTCAGCTTTGGCATCAGCCTGTCCAATGAGTATTCAGGACTGATTTCCTTTAGGATGGACTGGTTGGATCTCCCTGCAGTCCAAGGGACTCTCAAGAGTCTCCTCCAACACCACAGTTCAAAAGCATCAGTTCTTCGGTGCTCAGCTTTCTTTATAGTCCAGCTCTCACATCCATACATGACCACTGGAAAAATCATAGCCTTGATTAGGTGGACCTTTGTTGACGAAGTAATATGGCTCTGCTTTTTAATATGCTGTCTAGGTTGGTCATAACTTTNATTTGGAGCTCACACCACCACCCTGGACATGGTCCCTATGGAATTCCATTCCCTGGCAAATCAAAGGTGTCCTTTGATTCCAGCTGACCCATCACCAGGGACTCAGCCATGTTGCTGGTTCAGATCCCCAAGGCTTCGGATCTCCATCTCTGGCTTTGGTGGCTAAGGACATGCTCTCCTTGGCAATGGACCCTTTATTCCCAAAGTCCCTCCCTAGTGGTCAGTGGCCTTTTCCTTGACTCCAGACACCTCTCTCCACCCATGGAAAGTGTCTCTTAACTCTGCACTATGCGCGTACAATTCTAAGGCCCAAACTCAGCTCCCTCCTTGACCAGGTTTCTAAAGACACTGAGCGAGGGCCTTGGGTTGCCTGGGTCCCACTGCATGCCCATCCCATGTCCGCATTCACTTCTGTCCTCCTTGTCTCCTCAGAAGTCCACGCGGGCAGTGAGCAAGGTGCACGCCTTCGGCAAGCGGGGCAATGCGCTCAGAAGGGACCCCAACCTCCCTGTGCACATCCGAGGCTGGCTTCATAAACAGGTAGAGTGAGTGAGAGAAGAGAAAGGACCCTCCAAGTCATGTCAGAGGCTGCACCTTGGCTGTCCACCATTTCTCTTCTTCCAAGTCTCCAAATATGGTTTTTTGTTTTTTTTTTCCCGATCCCTGCTACCTCCCTTATTCTGTCAACTCGTTCATTCCTGCCATGACTACTTCTTGAACATTTACCCTGTGCCAAGCCCTGGGGCACATATCATGTAAATAAAACAAACAAGTATCTAGCTACATCCAAGATGGCAGGGATGAATAATAAATTAATGTATATAAAAATGGATTCGATGATTTCAGATGGTGGGAAATGAAGTGCTGTGAAGAAATAACACAGGCTTCCCCAGTGGCTCAGTGGTAAAGAACCCTCCTGCCAATGCAGGAGATGCAGGTTTGATGCCTAGGTTGGGAAGATCCCCGGAGAAGGAAATGGCAACCTAGTCTAGTATTCTTACCTGGGAAATCCTGTGGTCAGAGGAGCCTGGTGGGCCACAGTCCATGGGGTTACAAAGAGTCGGACACGACCTAATGACTGAGCAGGAAGAAATAACATAGGAAAACATGCTAGAAGGTGGCTGAAGGATGAGAGCTACATTTGACTGTTGGTCAGGGAAGGTGTCTCTGGGGAGATGACATTTGAGCTGAGAATTACATGTCAAGAAGGATCCCACTGTGTGAAGATCTGGGGAGCAGAGGGAATCTGAAAGCAAAGGACCCTGCAGCAGGCAAAAATTTGGTGTTTGGAGGGAGCTAAGGTGAGAGAAGGAGGAGCGACAGGCGGCAAGGAAGAGTTCTCTAAGAGTGGTCCCAGACCAGCAGTATCAGCATCACCTGGGAACTTTCTAGAAATACACATTGTCAGCTCCCACCCCAAATCTACTGAGTGGAGAATGCTGGGGGAGGGAACGAGGGGTCTGTGTTTTAATAAGCCCTGATGCTGATTCTTATGTGTACTGGAGTTGGAGATGCTTGTAAGGGAGCAAGTTAGGGTAAGGAATTTGAGATGTATTCTAAGTGTGACAGTCATCTCTGTTTTGAGCAGGGGACTCACATGATCTGATTCATAATTTTAAGAAATCATGAGTGGGGACTTGCCCAGTGGTCCAGTGGCTAAGACTCCTCACTCCCAATTTGGGGGCCCAGGTTCCATCCCTGAACTGAGAACTAGATCCTACACCCCACAACTAAAAAATCCCACATGCCAGGATGAAGATCAAGAATGTTGGAATTAAGACCTGGTACAACCAAATAAACAAGTAAAAGTAAATACTTTTTTAAAAGATCATGCTGCTCCTGTGGGAAGGGATGGAAGAGAAGAGGAGCACAAGGTTGGAGATGGATTAGTTCTGGCAGAGGAAATGGGGAGACGAAGGGTATGGCTCAGCATCACCTTCCTGACCTCTCTGTGTCTCACATGCCATGTTAAATTGGCCAAGTTCTCCTACAGAAAGCTGCTGCCAGTGTGTGGTGAAGTATCTTTCTATCCCAGTCTTCCTGTAATTTCTCAATCCCCGAATGACAGATGAGAAACCATGAGGTTCCTAGTGGAGAAATGACTTGCTGAAGGGCACAGTGTAAAAGTGCTGGGGTTAGGAGTCATACTCAGGTCCCGCTGTGTCTAAAATCTATGTCCCCTCAGCTGCAACCCACTGGTTTCCAGTTCTCCACCTGAATCTCTTACATCTAATATGTCTCTCTTCTCCTCCCCTTTCTGTGGGTCTTTGCTTCCAAGTGTCGCTATCTCCACCTTTTTCCCGCCCCTCTCTACTTCCACTCTGTCTCCCCAGGACAGCTCCGGGCTCCGGCTCTGGAAACGCCGCTGGTTCGTCCTCTCTGGCCATTGCCTCTTCTATTACAAGGGTCAGTGCCCCAGCTGGCATGGGTGGGCGGGGGCCCCCCTCCCCGTCTCCCTTTCCTCGAGTGTCTGGGCCTCCAGGTCTCTGTGTGACCCATTATCCCAGCCTCTCTTTTGCAGACAGCCGCGAGGAGAGCGTCCTGGGAAGCGTCCTGCTGCCCAGCTACAGTATCAGGCCAGATGGGCCAGGAGCTCCCCGAGGGCGGCGCTTCACCTTCACCGTGAGTCCCTTCCCCAGTGGGAACTAAGGCACTGGGCAGTGGGGGCAGGCATGCAGCATCCAGTATTGGAGATAAAAGACTTTTACCAGGGTCCATGGCATCCTTCTTCTTAGAGGGCCCGATGTCCCAGTCCCCCAGCTCTCTCTTCTCGCAGGCAGAGCACCCGGGCATGAGGACCTACGTTCTAGCTGCTGACACACTAGAGGACCTGCGGGGCTGGTTACGCGCGCTGGGAAGGGCCTCTCGCGCGGAGGGGGACGATTGGTGAGTATAGGCTTAGGCCACGCCCCTGTTCCTGTACCTCCAATCTGGGCCCGGCTAATCATCCCAAACTCCTCCCCTTGAGGCCCTGACACCTTCAGTGTCCAATCCCTAGTCTCCTAGCTAAGGCGACTCCGCCCTTCAGGTCCTACCTCCAGGAAACCATTTCCAATCGGCAAAAAGTATCTCTCTCTGAGCTCCGCCGACAGCTTTGTCCATTAATATTCAGCTCAGTTCAGTTTAGTCGCTAAGTCCTGTCCGACTCTTTTCGACCCCATGGACTGTAACCCACTAGGCTTCTCTGTCCACAGGATTCTCCAGGCAAGAATACTGGAGTGGATTGCCATTTCCTTCTCCAGGGGATCTTCCCGACCCAGGGATCGAACCCAGGTCTCCCGCATTGGAGGCAGACGCTTTAACCTCTGAGCCACCAGGGAAGCCCTGCATATAAGTTAAAGAAGGGTGACAATATACAGCCTTGATGTACTCCTTTCCCAATTTGGAACCAGTCTGTTATCCTATGTCCAGTTCTAACTGTTGCTTCCTGACCTGCATACAGGTTTCTCAGGAGGCAGGTCAGGTAGTCTGGTATTCCCATCTCTTGAAGAATTTTTCAGTTTGTTGTGATCCACACAGTCAAAGGCTTTGGCATAGTCAATAAAACAGTAGATGTTTTTCTGGAACTCTCTCGCTTTTTCCATGATCCAGCGGATGTTTGCAATTTGATCTCTGGTTCCTCAACCTTTTCTAAATCCAGCTTGAACATCTGGAATTTCACAGTTCACGAACTGTTGAAGCCTGGCTTGGAGAATTTTGAGCATTATTTGGCTAGTGTGTGAGATGAGTGCAGTTCTGTGGTAATTTGAACATTCTTTGGCATTGCCTTTCTTTGGGATGGAGAAGGAAATGGCAACCCACTCCAGTATTCTTGCCTGGAAAATCCCATGGATGGAGGAGCTTGGTGGGCTACAGTCCACAGGTCGCAAAGAGTTGGACACGACTGAGGGACTTCACTTTCATTTTCTTTGGGATTGGAATGAAAAGTGACTTTTTACAGTGCTGTGGCCACTGCTGAGTTTTCATGTACTGAAATCATACCATACAGAAATATTCTGCGTCTTGATATCATTTAATGCAAAATTTTGGTGCTATTTTCAAATCAATACATGCAAATTGAACTACAGTGTTTTAAACTCTTGCATATTATTTTTCCAGAGGCCAAACCATAACTTCCTTAACAGTATCTTTGTTTAAGGAAATCTAAATTATTTCTGTTACTTTGTTCTACAAGCATTTTTATTCATCTATCTTGGAGTATGTTTCTGCAACATATGCAAAGGCTAAAATCTTAGTGAAAGAATTACTGTGTCAAAGGCTATATTGACTTTGATCGATAATGGCAAATCACGCTCCAAAATGGTTATGTCATTTATACTCTCACCAGGAATGAGTGCAACTGTTTGCCCACAAGTGGTTACCCTGAATCATATCACACTTTACTTTTTTTTTTTTTGACAAACTGATGAATGAAAATATACTGTCAACATTTTGATGTGATTTCTCACTTCTTTTAATGCATTCTTTGTATAATCGAATATACTATACATGGAGTCTTACGTCCTCTATCCATATTGCTTCATAGCCTTTTTGTCCGTTATTTTTTGGACTGTGCAGTAATCTATGGGGTGTTTGTGATTTCTGTTCCCCTACTGTTGGATCTATAGTTATTTCCATTAATTTATACATCATTTTTATGAGGCCCAGGTTCCTTCCCTGATCAGGGAACTAAGATCCTTCAAGCAGGTGTAAGGTTCAAAGAAAATGAAGTAGGGGGTGGGGGGAGTTTCTTACATATTCAAGTATGTTTATAAGGAAAAGGGGGCTTCCCAGGTGGCGCTAGTGGTAAAGAACCTGCCTGCCAGTGCGGGAGACCTAAGAGACATGGGTTCAATCCCTGGGTTGGAAAGATTCCCTGGAAAGGGGCATGGCAACCCACTCCAGTATTCTTGACTGGAGAATCTGATGGACAGAGGAGCCTAGTGGGTTAACGTCCATTGGGTTGCAGAGAGTTGGACACAACTGAAGCGACTTAGCACATATATCTTTTTTTTTTTTTTACAGTAGTTCAGAGAATTGGATTACTGGTTCAAAGAGAAGAAATAGTGCTTATCCTAAACACCTATTGCAAATTTGCTTTCCATAAAATGCTGGCACCCATTTTCCCAGTCAAAGCCATTCATGGGGGGACATTTTTGATTGTGCCCTCGACCAGTGTGGGAGGTAGGATGACGTTTTTGTCCTGTGTGTCACTGATGTGTAAAAAATATAGCTCCAATTATACACGTTAGAACTTTTTTTTTTTTTTTACCATATCTAATATGTGTTTAAGTCTTTTTTAAAAAAATTATTTTCATTCTTTTTTGTCTTTCTCTGCTTAAGTTTGGATATTTCTTTCTAATCCATCTTTCAGTTATATAATACTCTTTGCTGCTGCTGCTGCTGCTAAGTCGCTTCAGTCATGTCCAACTCTGTGTGACCCCATAGACAGCAGCCCACCAGGCTCCCCCGNCCCCTCTACTCCCTGTCTCTTATACACATCTAGATGTGTATAAGAGACAGACCCTAGAAGTGCTCTAATGTTAAGGACAGGTAGGACTCCACATCACCCCACTATACACTGCTGCTGCTGCTGCCAAGTCGCTTCAGTCATGTCCAACTCTGTGTGACCCCATAGACAGCAGCTCACCAGGCTACCCCGTCCCTGGGATTCTCCAGGCAAGAATGCTGGAGTGGGTTGCCATTTCCTTCTCCAATGCATGAAAGTGAAAAGTGAAAGTGAAGTCACTGTCGTGTCTGACTCTTCGTGACCCCATGGACTGCAGCCTACCAGGCTCCTCTGTCCATGGGATTTTCCAGGCAAGAGTACTGGAGTGGGGTGCCATTTCCTTCTCTGATAATACTCTTTAGGTGATCAAATTTGCTCTTAAACTCATTATTTTAGTTCTTCATTTCAGGTATTGTATTTTGGAGTCTTAGAATTTCTGTTTGGTTACTTTTGGATAGCTTCCAGTTCTCTGATTAAAGTCTTGTAATACAATTATTAAGTGTTTTAATCACAGTTACTGTCAGATCTGTCTCTGATAGCTTCATTTTACATTCCCACTAGTGATGGATGAAGGTCCCAACTTCACATTCTCACCAATATTTGCTTCTGTCTGTCTGTTAGTTGCTAATCATCCTAGTGGGTGTGAGGTGCTATGTCATTGTGGTTTTGAATTGCATTTCCTTAATGGCTAATAACCTTGAGCATCTTTTCATGTATTTATGTGCAATTCATGTGTCTTCTTTGGAGAAATGTCCATTCAGATCTTCCCTCCCTCAATTTTGTAATTGGATAGTTTCTTTTTTGTTGTTGAGTCATGAGAGTTTTTATATATTATAGATACAGGTTCCTTATTAGCTATAGGATGTGCATTTTCTCCCATTCTGTTGTCTTTTTACTTCTCATTTGTTTTTTATTTGCAAATGACCCAGTATACATGTTAGTCACTCAGTTGTGTCCGACTCTTTGCGACCCCATGGACTATAGCCCACTAGGCTGCTCTGTCCATGAAATTCTTCAGGCTAGAATACTGGAATGGGTTGCCATTCCCTTCTCCATGGGAAGAGAAGGGAATAGCTCACAGCAATATATTCATGCCATTTCTTAACACTGAAGTAGAGCCTGCAAATATTATGGTGTGCATTTTGAATAGAAGACAGTCTGCTTGGAGCTGGCATTTTAATCTTCAGATATATTCAGAGAAGTGTGCCAAAATAGATATATCGAAATGTTCATTAAAGTCTTATTTTTAAAGCAAAGAAATAGAAACAATATAAATTTTTATAAACAAAGACTTGGTTAAATAATTTTGTTCCAATCTCATGATTAAATAATGTGCAAGATTTTTTAAAAATATGATTGGCTTGTATGTATTAAGGTGGAATCAGCACCTCTGATTTTATATTAAATGACAACAGAAAGCTGTAAGAACAAGATGTAAAGCATTTTGTATGGTATAGTTTCATCTGTGTGTATACACACAGATGGCTTCTGATTATGGGTATGCAGGGTTGAAAATAGTATTAGAGGTCAGAGAGCTTGGGGGAGAGGAAGGAGGACTTTTATCCATCTAGCTTTCTTGTGGTGATTACAGAGAAAATCAGAGAGTGAGTGAAAAAGCACCAAAAAGCTCTGGCAGCCTCTGCATGGGGAATGGGGAAAGCTTTCTTTCTGATTGCATGCTTGCACGCTCAGTCATGTCAGACTCTTCAACCCCATGAACTGTAGCATGCCAGGCTCCTCTGTCTATGAGATTTTCCAGGCAAGAATAATGGATAGGTTGTCATTTCCTCCCCCAGGGGATCTTCCTGACCTAGTGATAGAATGCGTGTCTCCTGCAGCTCCTGCACTGGCAGGCCATTTTTTTTTTTACCACTGAGCTACCTAGGAAGCCCTGTGTCATGAAGGAAGAGGCAGTAGAATGGCTTCGGCACCTGCGGTGTGGCAGAGCTCATTTTCTGGTGCTCAGAGAATCCTTCCTCCTCTGTTCTGGTCGAGCAGCTGATGGGAAAGGCCTATGTTCTCACCACCAACTCCTAGGGGAAAAGAGATGAGAGCCAAGCTCTCTGAGCACAGCTTGCCTGTACACGCAGCAAGCTGTGGAACCCGCCACTCAGTGTTATCAAAAATCTTGGTTCTCTTTCAGCTTGATGAACTTCAGAAAAAGCACCATGAAGTGAATTTGGCTGTGACGCCTTTGAAGGTAATACATGTGTGAAATAAGCATGAAATACCTCTTTCAAAAGAGAAAAAGGAGCTTAGTACTGGATTGGCCAAAAAGTTTGTTCGGATTTTCCTGTAAGATGTAATGGCACAATCCAAGCAAATTTTTTGGCCAATCCTATATTTTTCCCATTAGGAACTAGTGCATGTCTGTTGTATAAAAACACTGGAAAGAAGAACTGAGCACAGCTTGCCTGTACACGCAGCAAGCTGTGGAACCCGCCACTCAGTGTTATCAAAAATCTTGGTTCTCTTTCAGCTTGATGAACTTCAGAAAAAGCACCATGAAGTGAATTTGGCTGTGACGCCTTTGAAGGTAATACATGTGTGAAATAAGCATGAAATACCTCTTTCAAAAGAGAAAAAGGAGCTTAGTACTGGATTGGCCAAAAAGTTTGTTCGGATTTTCCTGTAAGATGTAATGGCACAATCCAAGCAAATTTTTTGGCCAATCCTATATTTTTCCCATTAGGAACTAGTGCATGTCTGTTGTATAAAAACACTGGAAAGAAGAAGGAAAGAGAAACACAGCACCCCAGTTTCCCTTCTGAATCTAGCGTCTTCATGTATTTTCTTTCAGTATACATTACATGTGTCTGAGACCCTGCTCTACCTGCGTAGGTATGTCTGTGCCATGTGGGTCTTCACCAGCCTTTGAAGCTGCCGTTCTTGCCAGATCTAAAGCAGGAGACTGCAGTTCATAATGCCTCCAGACCCTATGGGTATTCAAATCCCTCTGTCCAATCTCCTTGCCTCTCTTGCTCCCTGCCTGTCTCTTTTGCATTATCCCACATAAGCACCATGCTGCACTTTTTTTCCTTAGAAAAGTTTTCTCCATGCATCTAGACGTTTCTTGAGAACACATTCCCAGATAAGGCATTATTGGTTCATAGGGTTTAATACGCTCGTTGAAGATGTAGTTTGGGTGAGATGACACATGTTAGCTCACACATGGCACTTGGACTTGGGCAGTGCCAAGTGCCTGGAGGGACTGTCCATTTTCCCCCACTCTCTAGGCAAGGTAGGCCAGGAGGGGCCCTGGGCTGGGAATTAGAAGGACATAGTTGAGCCCTCAGACCCTACTGACTTTGCCGAATCCCACTCCCTCTGAAATAATAGTGATACCCTTTGGCCTGCTCTCACAGCTTCTTCTGACCCTCAGTGGATACGGCGCTGATGGGAAAGTAGAGTGCAAACTGTAATGCTCTTGAAAATGGGAGGTGTTCTTGCTCCTCTGTTATTTTCGTCATTTGCTGTGTACCGGCAGTACTGGGCACTGGGGCATCACTGCCTAGAAACTGATGTGCAAGGGTCCCTGACCCTCTGGGCTGGGCTTGGAAGGGAGTTCTGGCAGGGAGTTCATGTCCTCCGATGGAGCAGCTCCTCCACACGTGCACAGAAGCGGGAGGTCATTTCATGGCCAGAGGGTCACACACTCACATCACCCACGTAACAGATCTCTCCTGTGTGGAACCATGGAGTGAGGACAGTGCAGGGAATCCAGGAGAGTGTCAGCCTTGCCCTTAAGGAGCCCCCAGGCTATGGAGGAGACAGAACCACAGAAGTAAAGATTTACTCCTGGGACAGCAGGAGCCAGGAGCCTGGGCACAGAGGGACCCAAGTTCTGAGCATGAAGGGGACCTGCCTAGGGAGGCACTGCCCAGGCTGGCCCCTGAACAGATCTGCACAAGGTTTTCCTGGGCTCAGGACATGTAGGAGCCACAGAGGAGTAGTGAGGAAGTTCTGGGGTGTCGAGGGTGGGGAGTGGGTCAGTGTGTCTGGAACATGAGGTATGAAAAACAGGGTCATCGTTATGATGGGGCTGGAGAGGCACGGTTCGACCTTTCATGCGTGAGCACCTGCCTGGGCCGGCCAGTGTGCATGCTTTGTCTGTATCATCTCCTTCTTTCTTGGTGTGGCGACAATGCCCATTGCACAGATGAGCAAGTCACGGGGTAGAGAGGAGCTTGGTCTCATAGCTGGTTGGTGGAGGGGCTGAAGATCTGTCCAGAAGGCATCCAGAAGGAGATGGGCAGCAGTGTGGCCCCTTGTTTTCAAAGCTGCCTCTGGCTTCTGCGTGAAGGGAGGGATGGCAGGAAGCAGGCTGAGCTAAGACAGGGGTGTGTGTGTGTGTGTGTGTGTGTGTGTTAGTCGCTCATTCGTGTCTGACTCTTTGTAACCCCGTGGACTGTAGCCCGCCAGGCTCCTCCGTCCATGGGATTCTCCCGGCAAGAATACTGGAGTGTGTTGCCATTCCCTTCTCCAGGGGATTTTCCAATCCAGCGATTGAACCTGGGTCTTCCCCATTGCAGGCAGACTCTTTACCAGCTGAGCCACCCGGAGTTTGAGGGAAGCAAAACCTGGAGCCAGTGCCCCACCCCTCCCACTCAGCCGCCCCACCCCCATAGGAGCCCAGCATCCATGGACCCACCCGCTGGGTCTTCACTCCCACCCTTTCAGGCCAAGCTGGCTTCCCTGGTCCAGAAGTGCCGGGAGAGGAACCACCTGATCACACACCTGCTTCAGGAGCTGCGCAGACACGGGGCGGAGAACCACCTGCTCTCTGGGATGGCGCAGAACATGGTGAACGACGTGGTGCTGGCCGAGTACGTGGCCACCTTCCTGGCTCCGAGGGTCCCAGAGGTAGGGTCCCACAGACAGCCCTGCCCCTCTTCCTGTAGGGACTGTGAACTCATGCACCTGCCTGTCCATCTCCTGACCTGCCCTGTCATCCACCTGCCCTGACCTCCCTCCTTCTGTCCACTGACCTTGCCTGGAACACGGCTCCTCCGTGCCAGCGCCTCTGCTCAGGGCTGGCAGAGGGACATGATCCAGTCATCCTTAACCTTAGAAGGTCTTACGACACGGTGTGGGAGACAGACACAGAGACCGTGACTTTAACTCAGTGTCATACAAGTTCTCTGAGCTTGTTCTGTCTCATCAGACATTTCTTTCACGGGTGCCCCAGGACCTTAGCACTTGCCGCTTCCTCTGGCAGGACTCCTGTCTGCCCTGCAGCCTCCCGTCTGTCCTTCAGGGCCCAGTTCAGGTGTGGCCTTGCTCAGGAGCCGGCCCTGGATCCTACGTGGCACGTGGGCACGACCGATGCGGCAAGTTAGAGGAATTTCCCCCTACTGTTAGAAGACTTTTATGAGCCTCTTTGTTGGGGCCCGAGCCGCTCCCTAACCATTTCTGTCTCGCTAGTGCCAGGCACAGAAAAGCTGCTCAGGGAATAGCTGTTGAATGAATGAAGTCATGAACTAAATGAATGAGAATCTCCTCTTTCAATGGTCGATGAAAGAGGAGACTGAGGCTCAGAGAGGTTGGGAGACTCACACGCCAGCACACACACACACACACACACACACACACACACACACACACACACTCGTCGGGCACACAACCCCTTTCCTGGGGACCAGCTAGCAGCACCCCTACCAAACTAGCTCAGTTCCTGATTGTGCGAGGGGGAAATGCAGCTGCTGCTATGGATATAGCCGGCCCTGTTCTCCACCCCTCCCCGGAGCTCTGCAGTCAGAAGGGCCTGCTTTTGATAGTGTAGCCCTATGTCTGCGTCTCCCTGCTTGGCCTTCCCAGCCCGGCCTCTGCAGGCCAAGCCTCTCNATTACATGTGTCTGAGACCCTGCTCTACCTGCGTAGGTATGTCTGTGCCATGTGGGTCTTCACCAGCCTTTGAAGCTGCCGTTCCTGCCAGATCTAAAGCAGGAGACTGCAGTTCATAATGCCTCCAGACCCTATGGGTATTCAAATCCCTCTGTCCAATCTCCTTGCCTCTCTTGCTCCCTGCCTGTCTCTTTTGCATTATCCCACATAAGCACCATGCTGCACTTTTTTTCCTTAGAAAAGTTTTCTCCATGCATCTAGACGTTTCTTGAGAACACATTCCCAGATAAGGCATTATTGGTTCATAGGGTTTAATACGCTCGTTGAAGATGTAGTTTGGGTGAGATGACACATGTTAGCTCACACATGGCACTTGGACTTGGGCAGTGCCAAGTGCCTGGAGGGACTGTCCATTTTCCCCCACTCTCTAGGCAAGGTAGGCCAGGAGGGGCCCTGGGCTGGGAATTAGAAGGACATAGTTGAGCCCTCAGACCCTACTGACTTTGCCGAATCCCACTCCCTCTGAAATAATAGTGATACCCTTTGGCCTGCTCTCACAGCTTCTTCTGACCCTCAGTGGATACGGCGCTGATGGGAAAGTAGAGTGCAAACTGTAATGCTCTTGAAAATGGGAGGTGTTCTTGCTCCTCTGTTATTTTCGTCATTTGCTGTGTACCGGCAGTACTGGGCACTGGGGCATCACTGCCTAGAAACTGATGTGCAAGGGTCCCTGACCCTCTGGGCTGGGCTTGGAAGGGAGTTCTGGCAGGGAGTTCATGTCCTCCGATGGAGCAGCTCCTCCACACGTGCACAGAAGCGGGAGGTCATTTCATGGCCAGAGGGTCACACACTCACATCACCCACGTAACAGATCTCTCCTGTGTGGAACCATGGAGTGAGGACAGTGCAGGGAATCCAGGAGAGTGTCAGCCTTGCCCTTAAGGAGCCCCCAGGCTATGGAGGAGACAGAACCACAGAAGTAAAGATTTACTCCTGGGACAGCAGGAGCCAGGAGCCTGGGCACAGAGGGACCCAAGTTCTGAGCATGAAGGGGACCTGCCTAGGGAGGCACTGCCCAGGCTGGCCCCTGAACAGATCTGCACAAGGTTTTCCTGGGCTCAGGACATGTAGGAGCCACAGAGGAGTAGTGAGGAAGTTCTGGGGTGTCGNGGACCTGCCTAGGGAGGCACTGCCCAGGCTGGCCCCTGAACAGATCTGCACAAGGTTTTCCTGGGCTCAGGACATGTAGGAGCCACAGAGGAGTAGTGAGGAAGTTCTGGGGTGTCGAGGGTGGGGAGTGGGTCAGTGTGTCTGGAACATGAGGTATGAAAAACAGGGTCATCGTTATGATGGGGCTGGAGAGGCACGGTTCGACCTTTCATGCGTGAGCACCTGCCTGGGCCGGCCAGTGTGCATGCTTTGTCTGTATCATCTCCTTCTTTCTTGGTGTGGCGACAATGCCCATTGCACAGATGAGCAAGTCACGGGGTAGAGAGGAGCTTGGTCTCATAGCTGGTTGGTGGAGGGGCTGAAGATCTGTCCAGAAGGCATCCAGAAGGAGATGGGCAGCAGTGTGGCCCCTTGTTTTCAAAGCTGCCTCTGGCTTCTGCGTGAAGGGAGGGATGGCAGGAAGGAGGCTGAGCTAAGACAGGGGTGTGTGTGTGTGTGTGTGTGTGTGTGTTAGTCGCTCATTCGTGTCTGACTCTTTGTAACCCCGTGGACTGTAGCCCGCCAGGCTCCTCCATCCATGGGATTCTCCCGGCAAGAATACTGGAGTGTGTTGCCATTCCCTTCAGGCTGAGCTAAGACAGGGGTGTGTGTGTGTGTGTGTGTGTGTGTGTTAGTCGCTCATTCGTGTCTGACTCTTTGTAACCCCGTGGACTGTAGCCCGCCAGGCTCCTCCATCCATGGGATTCTCCCGGCAAGAATACTGGAGTGTGTTGCCATTCCCTTCTCCAGGGGATTTTCCAACCCAGTGACTGAACCTGGGTCTTCCCCATTGCAGGCAGACTCTTTACCAGCTGAGCCACCCGGAGTTTGAGGGAAGCAANGTGTGTTAGTCGCTCAGTCGTGTCTGACTCTTTGTAACCCCGTGGACTGTAGCCCGCCAGGCTCCTCCGTCCATGGGATTCTCCCGGCAAGAATACTGGAGTGTGTTGCCATTCCCTTCTCCAGGGGATTTTCCAATCCAGCGATTGAACCTGGGTCTTCCCCATTGCAGGCAGACTCTTTACCAGCTGAGCCACCCGGAGTTTGAGGGAAGCAAAACCTGGAGCCAGTGCCCCACCCCTCCCACTCAGCCGCCCCACCCCCATAGGAGCCCAGCATCCATGGACCCACCCGCTGGGTCTTCACTCCCACCCTTTCAGGCCAAGCTGGCTTCCCTGGTCCAGAAGTGCCGGGAGAGGAACAACCTGATCACACACCTGCTTCAGGAGCTGCGCAGACACGGGGCGGAGAACCACCTGCTCTCTGGGATGGCGCAGAACATGGTGAATGACGTGGTGCTGGCCGAGTACGTGGCCACCTTCCTGGCTCCGAGGGTCCCAGAGGTAGGGTCCCACAGACAGCCCTGCCCCTCTTCCTGTAGGGACTGTGAGCTCATGCACCTGCCTGTCCATCTCCTGACCTGCCCTGTCATCCACCTGCCCTGACCTCCCTCCTTCTGTCCACTGACCTTGCCTGGAACACGGCTCCTCCATGCCAGCGCCTCTGCTCAGGGCTGGCAGAGGGACATGATCCAGTCATCCTTAACCTTAGAAGGTCTTACGACACGGTGTGGGAGACAGACACAGAGACCGTGACTCTAACTCAGTGTCATACGAGTTCTGTCTGTCTCATCCGACATTTCTTTCATGGGTGCCCCAGGACCTTAGCACTTGCCGCTTCCTCTGGCAGGACTCCTGTCTGCCCTGCAGCCTCCCATCTGTCCTTCAGGGCCCAGTTCAGGTGTGGCCTTGCTCAGGAGCCGGCCCTGGATCCTACATGGCATGTGGGCACGATCAATGCGGCAAGTTAGAGGAATTTCCCCCTACTGTTAGAAGACTTTTATGAGCCTCTCTGTTGGGGCCCGAGCCGCTCCCTAACCATTTCTGTCTCGCTAGTGCCAGGCACAGAAAAGCTGCTCAGGGAATAGCTGTTGAATGAATGAAGTCATGAACTAAATGAATGAGAATCTCCTCTTTCAATGGTCGATGAAAGAGGAGACTGAGGCTCAGAGAGGTTGGGAGACTCACACGCCAGCACACACACACACACACACACACACTCGTCGGGCACACAACCCCTTTCCTGGGGACCAGCTAGCAGCACCCCTACCAAACTAGCTCAGTTCCTGATTGTGCGAGGGGGAAATGCAGCTGCTGCTATGGATATAGCCGGCCCTGTTCTCCACCCCTCCCCGGAGCTCTGCAGTCAGAAGGGCCTGCTTTTGATAGTGTAGCCCTATGTCTGCGTCTCCCTGCTTGGCCTTCCCAGCCCGGCCTCTGCAGGCCAAGCCTCTCTGGCCCTTCCTTCCCCTACAGCCTTTAGGGTTTCAGGTGTCCTCTAATCCAAATTGCCACACAGCCCATGTGAACACCAGGAGGCCAAGGGGCCTGCTCAGGGCCACAGCAACTTGGTTCAGAATCAGAATTTGAACCTAGAACCCCTGACTCCCAGACCAGTGCTCATCCCTCTGCCTGAGGCTTTTAAGCTTCTTCAGAGGCAGAATACGGGTGGAGAGAGAGGTCGACATCTTGTTGAGGGGCCTGGCACAGTCCCCACGTCTCAGTTAAGGCAGGACTGAAAGCAGAGTTCCAGGAAAGCTGTTGGATGTGCCAGGGGTCTCCTGGGAGGGAGGCTGGCTGTGGGCTGAGAAGGCCTCATCGTGGTGAACCCTTCCACCCACCAGGGGCTGTTTTGTCTGGCAGGCTCTGAAACTAGACCCGATTTGTTCACTGGGACCGGACAGACTGACTTACATTGACCAAATTCATAGAGTCTGAGGTATAAACCTGAACACTAACAATCATTTCTCATGTGAGATCAAGCTATGCCCAGGCTGAAATATTGGATGGATGGAAAAACAATCAGCCTGTTCTCTCCCTATAGTGAAGTTATCTGAAAAGTCCAGTTCATGGTTCACTGGTTCGTTTTAAGTCAATCAACATTTGTAGTCAGAAGGTCATTTGGGAGCCTGGGATAAAAACAGAGAGGGTTAGCGGTGTCATCAGCCTGACGTGTTCATTTCCTGGAAGGATGTGCTTCTGGGCCCGGACAGGCCTCCCCAGGGGCCAGGGTGTCTCCCCTGTGGATATTCTGAAAGGCTGTGGCCAATCATAAGCTTATACTCCCTCCTTTTCAGGTGACTTTGAATCTGCTGTGACCCATTTTGCATTATTTTACAAATCAGCTCACCAAATTCAGTTCAGTTCAGTTGTTCAGTCATGTCTGACTCTTTGCAACCCCATGGACTGCAGCACACCAGGCCTCCCTGTCCATCACCAACTCCCGGAGCTTACCCAAACTCATGTCCATCCTGTTGGTAATGCCATCCAACCATCTCATCCTCTGTCGTGCCCTTCTGCTCCCACCTTCAATCTTTCCCAGCATCATGGGCTTTTCCAGTGAGTCAGTTCTTCACATCAGGTGGTCAAAGTAGTGGAGCTTCAGCTTCAGCATCAGTCCTTCCAATGAATATTCAGGACTGATTTCCTTTAGGATTGACTGGTTGGACCTCCTTGCAGTCCAAGGGACCCTCAAGAGTCTTCTCCAACACCACAGTCCAAAAGCATCAGTTCTTCAATGCTCAGCTTCTTTTGTAGTCCAACTCTCACATCCATACATGACTACTGGAAAAACCATAGCCTTGACTAGACGGACCTTTCATGGTAAAGTAATGTCTCTGCTTTTTAATCTGCTGTCTAGGTTGGTTATAGTTTTTCTTCTAAGGAGCAGGCATCTTTTAATTTCATGGCTGCAACTCACCAAGGACACCCCTGTTTTCTTGATCTGAGGAATAGCTTACTGTCCCCTCCACAAACCACAAAATCCTGGCTCTACCATTTCATTTCACAGATATTTATTGAGCACCTATTGTCATGAGTCGAGCATGCTGCTGGGGTCTGGGGAGAAATGATGAATCAGGCCAAAATGTGCACACAAATCATAAATTACAGTGAGTGTCAAAAAGGAAAAGATGGAGACTGTGTGTGTGCCTTAACTTAACTGCTCTGAGCCTTGCTTTGCTCATCTGTAAAACAGGAATATTACATCCTACTTGGTAGAATGAACATGAAGAAGTTGGAGATAACTCATGAAACACCCTGTACAGGGATGTCCCACAGGTAGGAACTTGGTCCTCATGTGAGCAGTTGTCAAGGGAATGGGCTCTGGCATCCAGGAGCCCTGGGTTCAGATTTTAGCTCTGCCACTGTCTTACTCTGTGGCCTTAGGAGGGAACACTGACATGTGTCACCACCGGGGCTTTATGTAACTGACTTAGGGAGTCCTCCTGTGTGGGAGGTGCTGTTATTATCATCCCCCACCTTTCCAGATGGGAAAACTGAGGCTCAAGGAGGTTATGCCCAAAGACACAAGTCTACAAGTAGCTGCCTAGCTCAGCCTTTTGTGTCTTCAGTCGTTTGCACAAGCAGAGCTGGAGCTTGAACCTGGCCCTGGGTTTCTGTGCAGGGCCACGGCAGGGTGGAAAGGCAGTGTGTATTGGGTGTGGTGTGGGCCTTTGGGGCATGTGGGCAGCATCAGGGGTCTGGCACGTACAGACCAGGCCCCCAGTGAGCCGTCCCTGTTGTCCCTGCAAGGCCGATCCTTGTGTGCAGATATTAATATGGGACCCCAGGGACTGTGGCCCACCGGGCCCCCCTGTCCATGCTATTTCCCAGGCAAGATGCTGGAGTGGGCAGCCATTCCTTTCTCCAGGGTCTTCCTGACCCAGGGTTTGAACTTGGGTCTCCTGCATTGCCCGCAGATTCTTTACCATCTGAGCCTCCAGGGAAGCCCTATATTAATATAAGGCAGTGAAAAATAAATGTGACATATTTAAGAAGCAAAAAGGGCTCCAGACTGACTGGAGTGAGGGGGCTGCCGAGTGGAGAAGTTCTGAGAGGTTGGACAGGGGGTCATGGGCACCTGACTGGCCACAGGAGTGTTTGCACCCAGTTCTTCAATGAATGGGGAGCTGCCAAAGAGGTGCAGCAGTAACTGCTGTGCTTTAGGAAGATGGTCCCAGCAGGCCTGTGGGCTGGACTGGGCTGCAGAGTCCCAGGCAGGCCATGCACATGGCAGCCAGATGGCTCAGGCCGCAGATACCCAAGGCCCAGACAGCCGAGCAAAGCCCTGGGGGTACAGAGACCCTTCGTGGTGGTGGCGGCAGCTCCTCCCGCTGGCAGCTGGGCAGGAAGTGGGTTTTACTGGTGCTGATTTTCATTTCAGAGAACACAGATGGAATTCCCAGTGGGGACATTGGGCTTGGGCTCAGAGCCCAGGAGGGCTGCCCGACTGGCTGGGGGGACACTTAACGGACTTGAGGAGCGGGGGCACGTGCCAGAACCGAGTGGGCAGGTCCTGGGAGCCCTGCGCTCGGGAGTGGGCTCCCATTAACCACAGCCTCTTGAGGGAAGGCGGGGTATGGGCTATGAGGGGGTCGTCCCATATGGACAGGCTGCTGTTCATTGATTCCCGGGAGGCAGTGATAATGGGAGACTCACAGAGCCTGCACCTTCTGTGGCTTATTCACTTCATCCTCCCAACATCCCCCCTAGTCAAGGAGGAGACTGAGCCCCAGCATCGAAGCTGGTCAAGGTCACACGCGGGGGTGGCAGGCTGGGGTTCAGAGCTGGGGTCCAGAGCTGGGGTCCATCTGAGCTCCACCCTTTCAGGAAGAGGGTGCTCCCCCTCCTGCCAAAGCAGTGGCTCAGGGTCACTGATCGCCCCCCACCAGCTTCCTCTTCTCGCCTTGGTTGGGGGGGTGATAAAAATTGAGCCTCAGTGAGCTCAGGCCCCAGGCCCTTTTCTCAGGGCTGCATCTAAAGTGTCTTAGTCTGTCGGGCTCACTTAACAAAAATACCACAGACTGGGTGACTTAAACAGCAAGCATCTTATTTCTGACAGTCCTGGAGACTGGAAACTGGGGATCAGCCACATGGTGAGATTCTGGTGGGGGCTCTCTTCCTGGCCGGCTCTCTAACATCTCTTCTATCAAGGACACTGGTTCCAGCCAGAGGACCCTGTCATCATGATCTGATCACCTCCCCAAGACCCCATCTCCAGATTCCCTCACTTGGGGGTTAGGATTTCAGCATGTGAGTTTTCAGGGAGACACAGACATTCAGGGCACAGGACAGCACGTGAGTGGGATGAGGGCGGCCACCCCTCAGAGCTGCCATCTTCCTGACCTGCCTCATTGTCCAGGCTGCCGCTGTCTGCAGGTCAGCCCTGCATCCGACCTGGTGCCCTTGCCCAGCTCTGTAGGTTCTCTTGAGCGTTGCTCCTGAAGCAGGGAATCCCATGAGGCCAGATTGGCTGTCTTTCAGCTGGGAACACAGGGTGTTGGTACCTCCCTGCCTGAGATGGGAGTGCGAGAAGGGCAGGTTCCTTCTATTCCTGGACTCTCAAATGGACATGCGGGTTCTCAGCCCCACCTCATCCTCCAACTGACTTGACTGGGCATGTCTCTGGGCACCTTCTCGGGGCCCCCTTAACTTTTTTCCTGACCCCGAGCCCCAGGACATCTCTTTTTTTCTGGATTTCACCGGGACCTAGGCTGTTGACATTCCCAAGTCAAGAAAGAAACACCATTTTTGTTACTTGCGCTCGGGTGTCATCCGCTTTTGAAGGCAGATGCCTGGGTGCCGAGGGGTGGTGGAGAAAGGGTGCCCTCTGGCCCATGCCCAGCCTCCTGCAGGCTCCAGTGGGGGTGGGGGTGGGGTCAGCTCAGCAAACAGAAGATCCTTCAGAGCACTGGATGTCTTAGCCCTGCCTGGCTCCCTGCTGTTTCTGGGATGTGAGGTTCCCTGGCCTCTCTATGAGCATGGAGTTTCCTTTGGCAGATAAAGAAACCCAGACCCTGAAGAATAGCCACCCTGTGGCCCAATGCTCACCCTTCACCTCCTGAAGTCACCTGCTTTTTTAGGCCTGGATAGCACAGGGTAGGGGTTGCTAACCTCTTGTAGGGCTCTGTGAGACCCCCCTTCAAATGCCCATCACGTTGCCATCACATAAAGATATTCACAGAGGATATACAGTCAAGCAGAAATTGCTCCACTGGGGGCAGTCAGGGGCTTGGTGTACTAACACCAGAGGGTCATTGAGACCCCAGCCTTAAAAAGACACATGCAACCAGGGGAGGAAGCTGCTAATTCCACTTCCTCTTGCCCTGCTTTTTCCTCCATTCTCCACGTCCTGGAGACATCTTGCTCTCCTCTGGGCACTGGTCAACAAGATCTATATATGAGCCTTTGGAAATGGAACCTCATCTTGAAAGAAACAGCAAGACTGAGAGCCCTAAACTCCCTCAATTCATTAAATCAATGACCCCAAGCCTGGGCCTCCAAGGATCCAGGCAATTAGTTTCTCTTCATCTGCTGCCTTTTATGGAGAATATCCCCTCAAAAAATTTACCTGGGGAGAGAGGCAGGGTAGTGGAGTGTGTAGGGTGAGGCTTTATCCATCTATTACTCTGCGTGGAGCATTTAGTAGATGTTTATTCTTATTTGGTTGTGACAAAACCCTGCAAGGAGCATTTAATGGCTCCACTCTGCTGATGGAGAGGGCAAGACTCAGAGAGTTCAACTGACTTGGCCAGGACCATGGAACCAATAAGCGGCAGAGCCAGTTTCAACCTGAGGTTGCCTGGCTCCACGCCTCTCCAGGCTGATGGGATAAACGAGAAGCAGGAGAAAGATCGGTAGCTCTCTGATCATGTACTGAATGCAGTGCCTCTGGAAGTAGTTTAGTGCCTATGAGGCTACTCTGGACAGAAAGGCAAGGAAACCTAAAGAAGTCTGTGTCTAATAAAACTAACTCCAAACCCAGGTGCAAGCAAAAACATTCAGTTGAAGCATAGCAGTGAGCAGAGAGAAGGAGTCTGATCTGGAAATATAATTCCTGGAGGAGGAAGCACACAAAACTAAGCTTTTAAGGATTTAGATGGATGGTGTGAAGGCCCTCTAGGCTGGGAGAACAGCATGTGCAAAGGCACTGGGACGTGAAGGGTCATGGTCCTCGAAGACACAGAGTTTTAGGAGAGGTAAGTGGAGTGTTCTGAGGGCAGGAAATGCAGTGAGAGAACAGGCACTGTGCCTGGTGCAGAGGGCTCCCAATGAGTGGCGGTGTGACTGGATTAGTATCAGAAGATGGTAGGGCCATCACCCATGCCCTTGTATATTTGTCTCTGGATTAGTAAATCCATTTAGAGGCATAGTCAAAGAGCCCAGGTGTCCCAGTGCAGCATAGAGGGGCTATGTGATAGGCAGGTGGCTGAACTCAGCCAAGTGGAGTCAGGGAAGATTTCACAGAGGTGGGGACACTTGGGTTAGTTATTGATGTATGCATAGAAGTTCACCAGAGAATGAGAGCACAAGATCCTCTGGGCAGGAAGGTGGCTGGTGCAGATACTTGGAGGACACAGTGGAGATGGGAGAAGGGAGCTATCACAGCTACACTGCACTCGGGGCCCCTTCCCCACTGGAAAACCCAGGAGGAAGCAAGATCTGGGCTGCTGGTCTGGAATCAACTGTAACCTGCCTTGAAGATCCAGCTGTTGCTCTTGCTGAACCCCTCGGGAGCTGCCAGGCTGACCAGCTGAGCTCCTATTGCCACGTCAGCTCTTCCAGAGCCTGTGCACTTGTGGGGAAGAGGAGGACAGTTGGTCCATGGAGTGGTGCAGGCACTTGGGTCCAGCCTGACCTGGATTCCTGGGTGCTGAGTCAGGGGTTGCAGGAGCAGCTCAGTGATCGGCTCTCACAAGGGGCCGAAAGGACCTTCATGCAGAGAGAGTATTTCTCCTGGAGACTCTGTCGTGTGGCTGGCCTCCTCGCCCTGCCCCGCTCCCCGGCCTTTTTTGTTGTTGTCCAGTTGCCAAGTCATGTCCAACTCTTTGTGACCCCATGGACTGCAGCACACCAGGCCTCCCTGTCCCTCATCATCTCCCGGACTTCGCCCAGGTTCACGTCCATTGCAATGGGGATGCCATCCAATTAAGTCATCCTATGTCACCCTCTTCTCCTTCTGCCTTCCATCTTTCCCAACATTAGGGTCTTTTTCAGTGAATCAGCTCTTCTCATCAAATGGCCAAAGTATTGCAGCTTAAGCTTCAGCATCAGTCCTTCCAAAGAGTATTCAGGGTTGATCTCCTTTAGAATGGACTGGTTGAATCTCCTTGCAGTCCAAGGGACTCTCAAGAGTCTTCTCCAACACCACAGTTCAAAAGCACCAATTCTTTGGTGCTCAGCCTTCGTTATGGTCCAGCTCTCATGTCTGGAAAGACCATAGACCTTTGAGTATACAGACGTGTGTCAACAAAGTGATATATTTGCTTTTTAACACACTGTCTTTGTTTGTAACAGCTTTTAAAACCTATTCATCAGTCTCCACTTGGAGATGCAATTTGAATAAAGGAAATGGAAGCTTTCCTTACACCTGTATCGCTGGGAGCAAATCCTGGACTCCCCTGGGGGCCCTGGGCAGAGGAGGGAGGGGGCCCTGCCTACGCATGTGCACACACAGGAAGTGGATCTGGCCATAGGATGGACTTTCTGCGGGGGCCAGGGGCTGCTCTTTCCAGTTGCAGTCAAGTGTGGAAGGCTTTTCCTCCCGTGTCATGCAGAGTAACTGCTGGGATGTCTTTTCTTCCAGACAAGCCACCACCTGGACGTGGAGTCTGAGACGACGGCATTTCTCAGAGGTCAGTGTGATTTTCAGTTAGGAAGAGTCTGGATACTCAGACCAGTCCAGGCCAGCAAGACAATCTGACAGGTGGGCCAGGGTGGGGAACGCCCACGGTCAAGTGCAGACCACTAAAGGAAACCAGAACCTGCTGTCTTGCACTCTCTCTCCTGCTTGGCTCTGCCTTTTCACTTCACTCTTAAGGAGAACATGTTGGAAAAATACTGCCATACCCAAATGGCCAAATTCTGCAGCCCTGTAGTTTCACTCCTGGAAATTCATCCTGAGTAAATAATTCTATGTGTGGAAAAGCTCAGTGGACAGGCATATACATGCCAGGTTATTTATAACCGTGAAAAACTATTCAGGAAAACTCTGGTATTATTAATTAACTCTCATTTATTAACTATGAGGGGCTTCCCTGGTGGCTCTGTGGTAAAAGAATCCACCTGCAATGCAGGAGACCCAGGTTCGATTCCTGGGTCAGGAAGATCTCCTGGAGAAGGAACTGGCAACCCACTCCAGTATTCTCGCCTGGGAAATTCCATGGACAGAGGAGCCTGATGGGCTACAGTCAGTGGGGTCACAAAGAGTCAGACACGACTGAGTGAACATATACACCGCTGATATAACTGTACATGAATATCTGTGAATGACTGGCAGCTTAGGCTAGAAGATAAACTAAAACGCCAACAATGGTTACTTAGATGGTAACATGGGTGGGATTTTGTTGTTCTGTTATTATTAAAAGGAAAAGAATTTCCCTGAGCCTTAGCTTACCAGTGCAGTAGACTGTCAGCCCTGGGGGAGGGGGTTTCCTGAGGGTGTATTTGGAGTTATTTTGTTTTAAGATGTTCAATATAAAAGTGAAGAAAGTATGGATAATGTTACCGTTAGGCAACTGAGCTGCCCTTGATAACTGCTTGCTTAGAGATTCTTATTACTAGATTCTGTTCTTACCAGCTGTGTGATCTTGGATGAGTTAATTAACCTCTCTGAGCCTGGGACCCTTATCTTTAAAAGGAGGATAACGTGATCTTTTTCAGATGTGTTAGTGCCTGGTATGTTGCATGGTGCCAACAAATAGGAAGAGAGACCTGGCTTCAGTTTTCAGCCGCTCAGGATGGGCCTCCCCTTCTGTAACTTCAGCTTCCATCCCTGCAGTCTGGGTTGGCATCTGTTTTCACAGTTGGAGGCACATCAGTTCTAGCTGGTCCTGCTTCTGCCACTAGTTTGTGCAAGTCTCCTCCTTTATCTGGGCTCAGCTTCTTCATCCTTGAAAGAAAGACGTTTACCAGATTGATGAAGTTACTTATTCACTCAGCGTTTCTAAAAGGCTGCTGCGTGCCAGACCCCTGTCAGTGTTGTAGGGTTTACAAAGATGAGCTGGCTTGCAGAGGTGGTCCTTGTGCTGAAGGAGCTTATAGCCAGGTAGTAGATGGTGAAGCAGGCAGGCAGTTTTCTAGGATACCCGAAGACCACGGCAGTACCATCAGAGGGGTGTGGGTGTGGCGCTCACAGAGTTCAAAAGCACCCTTCAAAAGAGGGACTTTGTCACAGGGTGAAGGATCTGGGAATGAAAGAGAATGAAAAGCCTCAGAGACTTGCTAGTTTTTAGAACAGATTTCTGGATTGAGGTTTGAGTGGACATATCCTCTTCTAGTTCAGAAATGCCTCCTGAATCCCCAAATGGACAGTGTCCTGCAGAGACCTTTGCATTCAGAGTCCTGGCCTATTCCTGAGGCTGAGTGGCTGGATTCTTTGAAGGTGAGAAGACATCAGTCGCTTAATTTGAAATATAGATACATTGATTTATTTTTCAGTTACTTCGGGTCTTAGTTGCAGCATGCAGGATCTTTCACTGCAGCTCGCAGGCTGCTCTGTAGGTGTGGTGAGCGGGCTCCAGAGAGCGCAGGCTCAGTGTTCGTGGCACACCATCTTAGTTGCCCAGCATCACGTGGACTCGTCATTTTCCAACCAGGGATTGAACCCGTGTCCCCTGCATTGGAAGGCAGATTCTTTACCATCTGAGCCACCAGGGAAGCCCGAGAACACTGGAGTGAGTAGCTTGTCCCTTCGCCAGGGGAACTTCCCAACCCAGGAATCGAACCAAGGTCTCCTGCATTGCAGGTGGATTCTTTACCAGCTGAGCTACCAGGTTTCCCTTATAGTCTCTTTTTATTCTCTGTTTTTTCATTTTCTCTTTTGTTCTGTGTTCTGTGTTCTTTTTGTGTTCTGTGTCTGGTTATTTTTGTGTTCTGTGCCTGGTTATTTTTCATTGAGTGCTAGACATCATGTGTGAAAAAATGTGAAGGCATATTTTGAGATTCTGTTTGATAGTATCTTCATCCAGACAGGGCTTTTTCCATTCTTCACACCAGAACTGATTCAGAGATGAGTTTGATACTTATAAGATTTGCTTGTTTCTTGGTCACTCTTATTCATAGGGCCCAGCCTTTCAGGATTCTAAGCAAAAGCCTGTAATGTTTATCAGTGTCCTTCCCCTAGCCCCTGCCCACCCCATGAGGCTGTCAAAAGCTCTGCTTAGCTTTCTATTAATACTTCTTGGCTGCCACCATCATGCACAGGCTCCCCCTTCACTTGGAGGGGAAATACAACCTTCAAATGTGGGCCAGCTACACTTGGTTTCTCTCCTGTCTTGAATTTTAGTCCCATGAATCCTTACAGTCTTTGGGGCTCTCAGATGCTTTCAAGTAGATCTTTTGTTACATTCTGTCCAGCTTTCCTAGTTGCATTTACTCAAGGTTTGGTCCAGAATGTCCAACCCAGTAGGAGTCCAGGCTTCCCAGGTGGCACTAGTTAGTAGTAAAGAAGCTGCCTGCCAGTGCAGGAGACGTAAGAAACCCAGGTTCGATCCCTGGGTCGAGAAGGTCCCTGGAGGAGGGTTTGGCAACCCGCTGCAGTATTCTTACCTGGAGGATACCTGGACAGAGGAGCCTGATAGGCTATAGTCCTTGGGGTCCCGAAGAGTCGGACATGACTGAAGCTGATTAGTAGCATGCAGTCGGAGCCGGAGCAGCACTCTGTTTTCCCAGATGCCAGTGCAGGAGACGTAAGAAACCCAGGTTCGATCCCTGGGTCGAGAAGGTCCCTGGAGGAGGGTTTGGCAACCCGCTGCAGTATTCTTACCTGGAGGATACCTGGACAGAGGAGCCTGATAGGCTATAGTCCTTGGGGTCCCGAAGAGTCGGACATGACTGAAGCTGATTAGTAGCATGCAGTCGGAGCCGGAGCAGCACTCTGTTTTCCCAGAGAAAACCTATTTTCCTTATGAGATTTGAAGTCTGACAGGCCTGAGTTCAAATCTCAGTTGTAATTCAGTGTGACGTTGGGCAGATTACTTACTGTGTCTGTAAAATGGGGATAATGACGCCTACTCTTGATATGAGGATAAAATCAGATAAGCAGAGTTGAATATGTGTCTTGAGTATAAGAGATGCTCAAGAAAAAAGAATAGCAACCATTACTTAGGAGGAAACTGATCTTATTCTTAGCATTTTTATTTCAACCTATGATTATTGTTTTTTTTTTCCTGTGGCTTCTCTCTCGCCTTCATGCTTATATTAATTTTTTTAATCTAACAAATGGAGCCAATATTACAGGCCTCTCAGGGTCTCTGGGGAAATTCAATGAAATCACGCACATAATGCAATTACCATACTGCCTGACGCAGGAGGTGTTCAATAAGTGACAGCTGTGTTATTGACTGACCTTAAAGTTTGTTTGTTTGTTTTTTACTGATGACTTTCATTTTGAATTACTTGTCTGCAGGCTTATTATCTAATAATGAGAACATCTTTCCAGCTCTGATCTTTTTCTAGGAAAATTACACCCAACTTTTGATCGTAGACCTGCCTTATCACAGGCAGGCAGAAGACATTTTAGGCAAAGGGAATGATAACTGCAAAGACAGAGGGGAGAGCAATCCTAAAGCACTGGGGAACTGGCAAGAAATTAAACGAGGCTGAAGCATGAAGGAGAGGGGAGTCTAGGAGATCGTAATGATGATGTTGATGAGAACAACCATGAGAGAGAGCCCCGGCCCCGATTTCTCTTTTTCACATTTATGTCTTTATTGTTCCTTTATTTTTGACTGTGCTGGGTCTCCGTGGCTGCACTCGAGCTTTCTCTCGCTGTGGCGAGCGGGAGCTACCCTCTAACTGCAGTGCGTCGGCTTCTCATTGCAGAGCATGGGGGTTTCGGTGTCTGCAGTTGTGGCCATGGAGCTCGAGAGCATGGGCCCAGTAGTTGTGGTTCACAGGCTTAGTTGCCCCATGGCATGTGGAATCTTCCCGAACCAGGGATCAAATTCATGTCGCCTGCACTGGCAGGCGAATGCTTGACCACTGGAACACCGGGGAAGTCCTGCCTTCTTGTCTTGACTGCATACTCTGTCAGTACATCAGCTTATCCAGTACTCACTGCTGCTGCTGCTGCTGCTAAGTCGCTTCAGTCCTGTCCGACTCTGTGTGACCCCATAGACAGCAGCCCACTAGACTCCCCCATCCCTGGGATTCTCCAGGCAAGAATACTGGAGTGGGTTGCCATTTCCTTCTCCAATGAATGAGAGTGAAAAGTGAAAGTGAAGTCGCTCAGTCATGTCCGACTGTTAGCAACCCCATGGACTGCAGCCCACCAGGCTACTCCGTCCATGGGATTTTCCAGGCAACAGTACTGGAATGGGGTGCCATTGCCTTCTCCCCAGTACTCACTATAAACCCACAAAACAGATCTCAACATTCGCTCCCCTTCACCTGTGAGTAAAGGTGTGGCACAGAGAGAGTAACTAGCCAGGTCACACGGCTGGAGAGCTGGGGTTCCCGCCTGGGCAGCCTGGCTCGCGAGCTGGTGCCCCGGTCATCATGCCTCCAGATTGTGCTGGGCCTTCATTAGGGGGGTTGAAAGTTGTCCCTCCTGCCCTCGATGAGGTTGCAGTCTAGAGTTCGATGTGAGAAAACACCCTCCAATATCTGCAGTCAGCAATATTGGGCAGAAACCGATAGCCAAGCTTTTGAGGAAAGAGTTGGAGCATAAATTGAATGAACGGACCAACCCAGGCGCATCTTAATACTCTTACGGTTCCAGGTTTCCCAGGTGCTCCTCAGCCTTCCCCAGAGCTCTCTCCATACCATAGAGGCCGCTGGATAACCTCCTTTACTGGAATGATCTCAAAGCCGCAGGATAGTTTATCGCGAAATGACAGAATGGCTGATGTAAATATCTTCATTCAATATTGTACATAGCACTGAGCCCATAGGAGGCCTTGTTGAGTGGATTTGGAAAAAGAATGAGGCAGTGGGAGGGGGCTGTTGGGTGATTTCTCTAGAAGGTCACGCTCACACCTCGTCCATCTCCAGCACTGTATTTCGCCCGCAGCCTTGGTTCTATTCAGTTGTAACAGGCGTTGAGCAGAGCTCTCTGCCCTGCAGAAAAACAGATTGCCAGCCGTCTCTCTGGGCCGGCTTTGGGTAAGAGCTTCCCATAGTGAAAATGAACTCTAAATGACACCAGGGGATTAATGACCTAGAAGCAAAACAGGGTCATTTTTTGAAGGGCAGTAACTAAATTTGTCACATATCACAATTATTTTATGGTTGAGCTTAAAGGAAAAAACAAAAAAGGGGAAGAAGGAGGTTGGCATCCAGTGGACACTGGCTTCCTTTTAATGAGAAGGTCACCATCTCTTGTCACTGTGAACCACACACAAAATTTACAGAGGACATCACTCTACAGAGAGATCAGTGACCATCTTCCCAGGCCTTTAGAGGACCCAGGGTTTGAGCCTTCCCCACCCGCATCTCCGCTTCCATCCATAACTCAGTGCTGATGGCATGTGCCTTGCTGAAATGTAATAGAAGCTTCCAGGCACAGAAGGTGCTCAATAAATGTTCATTACCATTGCCATCTCTTCTTTGGATAAAATGGGTGAGAGGGGCTTTTACGAACATTAGAAGCAGAGACTAATTCACTGTGCTCTTGCCTCCAGCTTCCCCTGTCCTCGGGGCTGATGGCCGATCCTGAAATATGCCAGGCTTCCGTCACCATGGAACCAGAGCAGTGTCTGCATGGAACCCTGTGCAGTGTCTGCAAGAAAAAGCCAGAACGTCCTGTCCTGGCCTCCAGTCCGATGACCTCCTGCCGTCTCCCGAGCGCCTGAGCCCTGCACGGATCCTGGCTTTGCACCAAGTGCTTCGGCAAAGCTTCAGCAGCACTTCCCAGGCCAATAAATCACCACTGGAGTTATAAATAGAGCTGGACTGTGCACTCTCTGGGGGCCATTTCCTCCACACCATAAATAATTTGAAGCAGAACTTTCAGAGAGCGTTTTAAGAAATTGGTAGCAATCAAACCCCTCATTCTGTGGCAAGTGGCTTTGCCTGTGGCTTAGGGAGCTGTGGTGATCGTCAGAGCTCAGGAGATGAACTGGACTTGCATATTCGTAGGAGCGCAGCTTTGCAAACGTCCAGGCAGCAAAGAGAATATCGACTGTTCCCAAACCTACCAAGTGGCCGGCCCAGTGGCTCTCCACTGGGTGTGATCCCCTTCCCCCACCCCCACCCCCAGGGCAAAGTTTGACAATGTCAATATTTTTGTTGTCACAACTGGGAAGCTGCTGCTGTCATCTAGCAGGTAGAAGCCAGATATGCTGCTCACCACCCTCCAGTGCCTGGGATCGCCTCCTAAAACCAAAAGAGTCGTCCCCCCAGGTGTCAGCAGTGCTGGGTTGGGAAGTCCTGACCTGATCTAATAGCTCCTAACCTTGTCAGCTATTTGGTTCCATTCCTGCCTGAGGCCCCTCCCCACATTTTAAAAGATTTTTGTCTACCAAAGGAGATGCTTGATTGAAGTCATTATCTCTTTTACATTTTCAAACATTAAAATCACTTAGAACTTTCCGATAAGTCCATTCATTCAATAGACATTTGTGGAATCCAGCGTATGCCAGGCAATAAGATATGAGAAGGAGGTGAGGTCACGTTGGTCCCTCCCTGGGGGCTCACAGGGCAACAGAGAGATGCAGGTGTAAACATTCACCAGGCACTCATGGTTAAGTGTGCCCTGGGACATGAGATGAAGGCAAGGGCTAGTTCTGCCTGGCTCGGGGGAATGGGAAGTCATTCAGGAAGGATGGCTGAGTAGAGTCCCTAAGTCCAACGAGGTGCTGAATACATGGGAGAGGTGGGGGAGGGTCTTACAGTCAGAGGGAACAGCAGGGACCAAAGTCCGAGGCATGAAACTTCCCAGAGTGCAAGCAGAGGGGAAGCAGCTAGGCCGGTCCCTTGCCAAGCCACGTGCTAAGAGTCGCCGCCTCATCCCTACCCAGCACCACTTACCTCCTCCAGGAAGGAGACCCTGTCCTGACCTGGGTGTAGAACCCAGGGGTAGAAGAAGAGGCGAGGGGACTTGGGTCATGTTAGCCCAGACCCTGTGCTCCCAGCTCACCGATCAGAGACATCGTCTCTCTCCTTGGGAGAGCCTAGAGGGAAGGTCAGAGTTACCCTCCTAACTCTGTTCCCACCTGGAAGCGGCTGTCAAGGGAGGCCAAGGAAGGACCAGGACAGGAAACCAAGGGCTCCCGGAGCAGTAGGCAAAACCTATTGAATTTATTTTAATGTATTTTCACTTTTTATGCTGAAATGAACAATGCAAAGAGTTCCCACACAGCCTCACCCAGCTTCCTCGAAGTTAATACCCCAGGTGCCTAACTAGAGCACAGGATGGAAATGAATAGATTGATTTTGAGAAACCCTAGGAGGCCATCAAGATATAAGAAAAGCACCTCCAAGGGCAAGCATCGGCTCACCAGGCCGCTACCATCTTCATTAGCTCGTGGGATGTGTCATGGGTCATCACGATCATCCACGGTTCCTTGGATCAGTTTACCCACGGATCTACCCATTCATTTGTTCAGTAAGCATTTGATTTAACCGCCACGTGAGTGCTGGGACCTCAGGGAGGTGCTGGGAAACAGGAAGAAAGCAGATGCCTGTCTCCACCCTCCAGGACCTCCTGGAAGATGGCCCCATCACACACCGAGTCCCCAGATTGGAATGTCATCCTCACCTTCATGATCTGAACCAGACCTGCCACCCCGTGACTGCCGATTGTGTGGCATCCTGCAGAGACCTTCACTACGCTGGTTTGCACTCGCCTCTGTCGCCCTCCCCCCGTTTTTCTTCTGGAACAATGCCATTCACTCTGAGCACTGGGACTACGCTCAAGACAAGCTGGGAACCGGGTGACGCTGGGGTGAGCAGCCAGCCGAGCTGCAGGACCGAGCCCGCCGGAGGCAGTCAAGGCCATTTCTGGTCCCCAGATACTCCCACCAGGTTCAGACATCAATGTCCTTGAGTGCTTCCTTCCACCACTGCTCACATTCGGGGCCTCAGCAGAGAGGCCACGGGGGAAAATCCATTAAAGAAGTCACAGCAGTCTTGGCAGCGTAACCCGATGATTCCATAATCAATCAGTCTGAAGACAGGAGCCACTTAGTAGCCTGAGCCAGGAGTCCCACCTGGAATGGCACTTTGGATCGCTTCACACTGGGTCACTGCTTTGTATGGTGATTCCTCCTGGGGGCACTTTTTCGAGAGCAGACTCTGGATACTTCCTGGCCTGAACCATAGATTTCAGCCCTTGGAAGGGACCCTATGTTCCCCTGCCGCCCCAGGTGGGCCTGATGGGACCAAGGCCCAGCTTGGTCAAAACTTCCCAGGCTGGGGACAGGACCTTCCCAGGGTGGCCAAGCAAGGTCAGGCAGGAGCTTGACCCACCAGAGCTGGCTCGGGCCGCCCCACACTTCGGGAGTGACCCGAGGCCTCTGGAGACGAGCCAGATGGGCCAGCCTGGCCGCCTCTGCAGAACACAATTCATCACATGGCTGTCAGCAAGCAGCAGTCGAGGCCTTCTTGGCGAAGCCCGGCCGAGCTATGCAGAACAGGAGCTCTGTACACAGCGAGGTAAATGCACATCCCACCCCGACTCCCGTGAACAGGCCCCACCTGGGCTTTTAGGCAAATCCGATGAGAGAGTTGGCTTGGCTGGTGGCCAGGCAGTACAAGCGTTCAGTGCAGTCTCTCCCTGCACCTGATTCACTGCCATTTGCTGCCGTGCCCTTCTGGGAGGCATTTTGTTCCTGTGGCAAAGCGATCTATTGAGCAAATATTTCCCTGAGCACCTGCCTGTTGGGGCAGATGAGAAGCTGGGGGCTGGGTCTCAGGAGTCTCACTCTAGGTCCCCATCTTCCAGGCTCCTGGGAGGACAGTTGCACAGATGGACCAGATGGAGTGGCATAAGCAGGGTGTGGCAGGGAGCATGCAGGGGCCAGGGGTGCAAAGCTGTGGCTGACCAGCGAGGGAGGGGTCAGGGAGGGCTTCCTGGAGGAAGTGATGACTGAGGTGGGCCCTGGAGATGAGTAGAGCTTGGCCAGGGAGGGAGGTCTTGTGGGTAGGGACAATCACACGGGCAAAGGCTAGGGGTAGTGTCGGGGGTAGGAGACGGGAGGTGGATGGATAAANGGGCTTCCTGGAGGAAGTGATGACTGAGGTGGGCCCTGGAGATGAGTAGAGCTTGGCCAGGGAGGGAGGTCTTGTGGGTAGGGACAATCACACGGGCAAAGGCTAGGGGTAGTGTCGGGGGTAGGAGACGGGAGGTGGATGGATAAAACATCTTTCCACAGTCCCCCAGTGAAAAGTGATGCTTTTTTTGCAATCCTATTAAGAGTTTCCTGTGTGATTTTACAAGGGTTGTTGGTGTGCATGCATGCTAAGTCACTTCAGTCATGTCCAACTCTTTGCGACCCTATGGACTATAGCCCACCATGTTCCTCTGTCCATGGGATTTCCCTAGCAAGAATGCTGAAGTGGGTTGCCATTTCCTCCTCCAAGGGCCCTTCCTGACCCAGGGATCAAACCCATGTCTCTTGCAGCTCCTGTTTGTTGGTATAGGAAAGACATTTTCATGTTTCAAAATTCAGAAGGCGCAGAAGTCTGCATGGTGCAAGTTTCCTTCCCACCCCTGTTCCAGGCTCCCCGCCCAAGAAGCAAACGCGAGCCCAGCTTCCTGTGACTCCTTCCAGAGACGCTCTGTATATTCTGCATGGTCGCCTCCCACGAGCACTCACCCCTCTTCCACCCCGATGGAGCATTATTATGCTTCGCTTATTTCAGGTCCTACAGCTTGGTGATAATTCCACGTGAGAACATAAACTTTTCATTCATTTTCTAGATAGTGGCACTGCTGGGAGTTCCCTGGTGGTCCACTGGTTAGGGAGCTTCCCAGGTGGCACTAGTGGTAAAGGACCCACCTGCCAGTGCAGGGGACATAAGAAGTGTGGGTTTGACCCCTGGGTCGGGAAGATCCTCTGGGGGAGGGCATGGCTACCCACTCCAGTGTTCTTGCCTGGAGAATCCCATGGACAGAGGGGCCTGGTGGGCTACAGTCCGTGGGGTCACAAAGAGTCAGATATGACTGAAGCAACTTAGCACGAATGCACCAGTGGTTAGGACTTGGTGCTTTCACTGCTGCCAGGGCCTGGGTTCAATCCCTGGTCAGGAAACTAAGATCCTGCAAGCTGAGTAGTATAGCAAAAAACCAAACCATATTTTAAAGAACAGTTGCACTGTTTTCCATTGTGTGGACAGCCCGGCTTCAGTGGACATGTGCATCGTTTCTGATCTTTTGCTGTTAAATCCAGGACTGTCACGACGATGCTTGCCCACCCATCTCTTTACTCATGTGTGAATTCACGTGCGGCCAGATTCCCGGAATCTGGAATTTCTAGGTCAGAGCAGAGACGCTTTTGTCACTTTCAGAGCCCTGCCCACCCCCACTCCCCGCCCCACTCTGAAGCTGCATGGTTTCACCTGCCCTCAAGATGCTTGGTGGTCCCTGCCATCATGTACTCAAGGATGTGCTCTTTCAACTTAGCCCTTCCTTTCTGAGCCCCTGCCATGGATGGGCCAGCATGGCTTCAGGTGGTAAACTAGACAGACAGGGCCCTGTCCTCAGGAGGAGGGGGGACATTGGACTGGGGAGACAGCACCCGCTTCCTGACCTCAGGGAGGGACCATCCGGGTTTCCATTCTGCAGGCACATCCCTCCTTTTTTCGCTCTGAGGCTGGGAGGCAGGTGGCCCAGGACCTGAGAACACCCACCTGTTTGGATCCTCCCCTCACCTTACCTCTCTGTGCCTCAGTTTTTTCATCTGTACGAAGGGGACACAGCCTAGGGTGGGTGTGAGTGAGTGAGTAAAGGCGCTAAAAAGAGGGGACATGGTGAGAACGCCAGGAGTGCTGCTGCCGTTTCCTCTCCACGAGGGTGATGTGAAGAAGCGAAATGAGGAGGAATCGGGGAAGTCGAGGGTGACGAGGAGAGGATGCCGATGCTGGTGGCACAGGTGGAGGCAGGGCTTAGGACTGCAGAGGCTCTCAGAGGAACAGCTGTAAGGAGATCGGGAGACAGTGACGGTGCTGCTGAGGGTCTGTGTGGTGATGCAGCCGAGCTTGCCCAGGGCTGTAAGGAGCCCACCAGGAGCTTTTCAGCACTGACGGCCACAGGAGCTCCGTTCCTGTGCGGAACTGCTGCTGTTTCCTCCAGGACCTTTGGTCCTTCTCCTTGGTCTGCCTGTTCCTGGAAAGCTTCCCCATGGCTTTGAGGGTATCTTTGTCCAGGTCTTCAGGAGGCAGGCTGGGCTGGTATCTCTCACTTCCTAAAAGCCCCTGTTCATCAACCATAAGGAAGCTCATTTGTGCTGCTTGGGCCAGTCCTTCTTGCTTCACCTGACTCTCGTCGAAAATGAACAGATCTAACATGGGCCATTCAGTATGAGCTGTGCAGCTCTGCCATCATCAGCTGCTTGCCCACTCTGTGCCTCAATTTCCTTCAATTTCCTCCTTCTGATGAGAGTAACAAATTCACCTCCCAAAGTGTATCCCAGAAGGATTAAGTAGAGGCTAGATGCCTGCCTCGTAGCTGCTTGTGGTGTTGATGTTATTTTCAAGTTTAACTTGCTGATATGCCTTCAAGTAGAAAGCCAACATTCCCTGCCATCCAGAGAAAATGTTTTCAAAAATACAGAAATTACTGGTAAGCATGGAAAATAATTTTCTGAGCTGCTTCCCCCCACCCCGCACCCCCCTCCCGGTGAGTCCGAATCTGCAGGACCAGCCCAGCCTCAGATGCTGACATTCAGCCCTTCAGGGATCCGACCGACAATTCCTCCAGCTTTATCTTGCCTTTCTGTCTGCTCTGCCCAGTCTGTCCTCCTTGAGAGCAGTTCCAGGGTGCAACAGAGCAGGCTCTGGCTTCAAAAGTCCACCTGCCATTTCCTTTCTGTGTGACCTTGGCCCCCTCAGAACCTCAGTATTCTCATCTATACAATGGGGACATTTAAAGGATCTCGTATCTTAGGGAGACAGTTTAGTGTGGCATAAAGCACAGAACTCAGCTCATTGTACAAGATATTATTACTGTTGTTGCTGCTGTTAAGTTCTCTACCTGCTAACATCAAGGCTCAGCTTGTCTTCCCATTCCTGGAATTGCTTAAAATACAGAGCCCCCCACTAACCAGATAACAGCCATCGCCACCCCAGGCACTGGGCACTCATGGCTTTTATGCAGTGTGTCTCTGAAATTCTTCACTGATCAGCTTGTGAAGGATGGTAGTTTATCCCCATTATGCAGCTGAGAAAACTGAGGTTCACAGATACTCAGACAGGTAGAGCCCTGGATCTGAGCCCCAGTCTGTCTGGCTCTGACTCTGAAATTAGTTTTTCCTCCATTAGACCTTGAATCCCAATGCCTAACACACAGGTCCTCACACATGTACCTATGTAGTCCACCTCGCCCCTTGTATGTCCCTGTCTCCATCCAAGGAGTTAAAGAGACTTAAGTAACAGACATGGATACCAGGAAGCCTGCACACAGCAGTGAAGACCCAGTATAGCCAAAAATAAAAGTAAGTAAATAAATTTAAAAAAAAAAATCTGTATTACAGAGTAAAAACTTAAGGCCAAATAATAATTGATGGTAGGAGAGAATAACTATACCCCCCACACTGAGGTTGTAGGCAGCTATGACAATTGAATGGGAAAAAAATGAGTTCTGAGCTTCCCAGTAGTCAAGGCAAAAGAGGGGAATAACATGGGTTTGCTTGCACTGAATCTCCAATGTAAGGAAGGAGACTAGAGAATTTTCCTTCGCACTCTGATCTTCTAGGGGACTCATCCTGAGGGTCTCTGTACAGTGAAAGGGGGGTAAACAGTGGCTCGTGTCCCTAGGAGTACACCCGCTCAACCATGTGGGCTGTGGAGGGAGGGACATCTCATAAAAGCTGCTTCCTGGATTTCCCTGGTGGCGTGGTGGACGAGAATCCACTTGCCAATGCAGGGGACACAGGTTCCATCCCTGGTCTGGGGTGATCCTACATGTCGCGGGCATCTAAAGCCCGTGTGCCTCAACTACTGAGTCCACACTCTAGGTCCCGAGGACCACAGTGAGCCCAAGTGCTGCCACGAGAAAAACCACCCCAACAGGAAGACTGGGCATCGCAACAAAGCGTAGCCTCCCCGCTCGCTGCAACAGAGACCCAGAGCAACCTGAATTTTTAAAATGAAATTAATAGAAAATAAAGTTTAAAAAAAAAGAAGCTGCTTCGTGCCCCCATCTGTGCCATGGGCCACACTCACCTTCACAAGGTTCTCACAGCTCCCTGGGCTCACAGCATTGTCACTCGCCCTTTAAGGTGAGACCACATAGACAGACCTGGTGTTAAGTTTTCTTGGCCTGTAGGGGACAAAGCTCTCAGAAGGGGTGCCAGCCTGCCATGCTCCTAAGCCCTGCCTCTCTGCTGTGCTGCCGGGCTCAGGGATGCCCCGCCGCCTGGCTTAGGGATACCCCGCTGCTTGGATTACTGCCCAGAGCTAATCCCCTCCATTACTCTTCCCAACCCCCTCCCTCGCTCTACTCCCTACTCTCCCTTCCACCACCCACCTGCAGCCCTCCCCCACAGGCAGGCACATCAATTCTCCTCTTGGCTATAAATCTCCGCCAAAAGCTCCCGAGGGCCCCCAAGCCCTCCAGGGCTCCGCTCCAAAGCTGCAGCTCTGACTGCTGGCAGCTGAGAGTAATTGAGCGACGGGAAGCAGGTGTGAGGCTGGAGGTGGGGAGAGTTGGGGGCAGGGCTCACTGCTTCCAGCTGCTGTGGCTTCTGCCACCCTTATCCCGGGGACTAGGACCCCCTGCTGTTTGCCTCACACTGGACAAGACCCCAGAGTCAATATCCTCCACCACACACACACACACGGGGAAGACTACAGACAGAAGGTGATGGGTTAAATCTCAATGACCTCAGTAGACAACTCCCTATCATTCAGTTCAGTCGCTCAGTCGTGTCAGACTCTTTGCGACCCCATGAACCACAGCACGCCAGCCCTCCCTGTCCATCACCAACTCCTGGAGTCCACCCAAACCCATGTCCATTGAATCGGTGATGCCATCCAACCATCTCACCCTCTGTTGTCCCCTTCTCCTCCTGCCCTCAATCTTCCCCAGCATCAGGGTCTTTTCAAATGAGTCAGCCCTTCGCATCAAGTGGCCAAAGTACTGGAGTTTCAGCTTTCACTGGAGTGAACGGCCAGGACTGATCTCCTTTAGGATGGTTGGATCCTTGCAGTCCAAGGGACTGGACTGGTTGGATCTCCTTGCAGTCCAAGGGACTCTCAAGAGTCTTCTCCAACACCACAGTCCAAAAGCATCCCTATCATTACTGATGGTTTATTCATCACACACATGTCAACACTGAGGTCGAACTGTGTCCAGGTGCTGCCCTGAGTGTGATCAGCAGAGCAGGATCCAGGCCCACCAGCTAGGGTGTGGGGTCCATGGTCAGGCAGCAGAGCCAAACAGCCAACCTTCCCCCTCTCCCAGGGCTGCTGGTCTGGTTGTTCATGTTGTGTACTGAAGCAAGTATATAGTCCAGGGGCCAAAGGGGGTCAAATCCCCTTGCTGTCTCTTCTTGCCAGGAGACCATGCCTGTCTAGAAGTGGTGCCTTTTACAAGTTCACACAGAGAGCTGTGGGCTGGAGCCACCTGGAATGGGCATTTTTTTGTGATTCTGCACAAATGCTCCAGACCAGCCTCAGCACCTGATTTTTGCCGACTCAGACCCAGAGGTGCTACGTCAGCAGGTCTTGGAGGAGTCAGGGAGCCCCCAAGGCCTTCCCTGTGCAGCTCTCCAGCTTGCCAAGTGCTGTAGGGCTGTTCCTGGCCCCGTGCACCTTTGAGCCTGACTCAAGAGCCCAAGCTGTCCCGAGCCTGGCCTGGGAGCAGCCCTCAACAGGATGGTGGTTTCTGTTCACTGCATCATTAGGAATGGCCATGAGTTTCTTCCTTTTTTCCCCCCAAAGAGTCTGAGCCCTGAATTCTGGGTCCCACCTAGGACCATCCAACTTCTGTACCCCAGCCCCGATCCTGAGAGGAGGGAAGGAGCGCTAGGTAAGAAAGTTACAGGGCTGCTGCTTAATAGCTGTGTGCCCCTAGGGGAGTCACTTAACCTGTCTGTGTTGATCAGCTGTGGCTTCAATATCGGCAGATAACAAACAGGCCCAAACTCAGCTACCACCATGTCCATCAGGTCTATGGTGGGCTGCAATTCGGCTGACCAGGCTGGGCTCAGCAGGGCGGCTCTGCTGTAGGCTGAAGCTGGATTCAGGCCTGTGGCACCCGTCACCACGTTCCCCTTTGAATTCTGGGAATTCATGGTCTTTTGTTGGCACACAGGAGGGTGGATGGGGCATCAGTGCCTCTTAACCCTGGAATATGCCCAGAACCATATCCCAATGGCCACAGCGAGTCGTGTGAACAGGTAGAACATCAGTGAGAGGGGAAATGGACTCCTCTGCCCACTTCCCAGTGTTTCAAGGTCATGGGCAAGAGGAGGAAGAAACATCCCAACTACTACACCCTCACAGCGGGACTCGGGCGTGTCTCACGTGTGACGGCGATCAAGACAGAAAGCGACCGGATGTGCAAAGGGTGCCCTTCACAGGAGGCACATGGCAGCTTTCTGCTCCCTCTGCCACCCTCCTTTGCCTCTCCTCGAGTATCTTCATGTGGATATAAAATATCTCTAAGTGAAACCAAACTTCGTGTGCCCTCAGTGGAGTAAGGGCTAAGGACCTGGCAGTACATGGAGCAGTCATCCTTAAGTGTCAGAGCGCCTGTCTCTGTTCATTTTCTGTCCTCCTCTCTTTCCCCTCTCTGAGTTTTGGCTGTGCCACGTGGCATGCAGGATCTTAGTTCCCCAGTCAGGGATCGAACCCATGCCCCCTGCAGTGGAAGCGCAGATTCTTAACCACTGGACCACCGGGGAAGTCCCTGTCATGTTTTGTTCGTTTGGGCTGGGCTACCCTGCATGTGAGATCTCAGTTACCCACCAGGGATCGAACCCATCCCCCCTGCAATGCAAGTGCAGTGGTTAAGCCACTGGGCCTCCTGGGAAGTCCCTTTCTGTCTCTTCTCACTGTCTCCTTCCTCCCTGCTCTGCCTGCTAGAACCCGGCTTTCCTTTTCCAAACACATCTAAACTGAGGCATGCAGAAAAGAATGATCAAATCAAGTCCATCCCCCAAAGGAGCCAGGTGGTATTTTATTTTTCAGCCCGTGATCTTTTAGGAAGTTGAAGTATTTCCTCCAAAGTTCCCTTAAGGAAGAGGAAGAGGAGTGAGAAGGGATGTTTCCTGAAGTCCCAGGCCTGGAGCCTGCCTGCCACTGGCAGCCAGGTTTGGGGTGGTTGTCGCCTGGCTGAGCAATATGGGGGCAGGGGCCCCAGGGCCCAGCTGCTTCCTGCACAGACTTCAGTCCCCCTCTATTTAGTCCTGCTCTGCCTTCCTCCCTCAGAGGTGCCCCGGGCCCGTCACCAGCCTTCTCAGGATTCGGAGGTGTGATTGTGGCTTCTTACAGGAGTTCAGTAGAGCAGAAAAGCTGCAAGGGAGCTTCACCTCTGTGCTCTCTTCTCCTCCTCCTCCTCCTCCTGCTGTGTGTGTATCCTCAGATCAGCAAAACCTGTCCGCTCTACCTTCAGAATTTATCCAGAATCTGACCACCTCCTACTGCCCCCAACACTGATTTGTTTTGTTTTTCAGCCACATCCCCAGTGCCTAGAACTCTGCTGGGTGTCTACTAGGGGTTCCATTAATGTCTGTTGAATGAATGAATCAGTTGCTCGACTTTCTTTCAGTGGTGCGCCCAGCACCTACTTTACCATACCTGGTTGTCTCCAGGGCACAGGCTTCCCAGGTGGTGCAGTGGTGCAGAAGCCGCCTGCCAAAGCAGGAGACGCAAGAGATGAGGGCTCTGTGCCCGAGTGGGGAAGGTCCCTTGGAGTAGAAAATGGCAGCTTGCTTCAGAATTCTTGCCTGGAGAATGGCGTGGACAGAGGAGCCTGGCGGGCTACAGTCTATGGGGTTGCAAAGAGTCGGACGTGACTAAGCACGCGAGAGATCCAAACCTTGCTGTATGAGAAGTATTACCGTCCTTTTCATGTTTGCCTTGGGATGGGGGAGGGGGTTGGGAAGGAAGCGATTCAGCAGAAGAGGGGGCTGGATTCGAACCCAGGTCCCCTCCCCACCCCTACTTCTGCACTGGGACTTTTGCCTTTAGCTGCTGAAGAAGTAAAGAGCCCAGGCATTTCTGGGGTCTGGGATGGAAGGAAGGTGGGTCAGAGGGTAAAGATGTCACAGGCAGGGATGGAGAAAGAGGCAGAGGTGTGAGGGTGGGAGGCAGGGAAACGTCATACTCATTCTTCATCTCTGGAATTTTTCCTTTGGAAGGATTGCTATTTACTACACACCATCTGTCTTACTCATTTAATACAGATGCCTTATCTGTGCCACTATTATTAGGGCCATAAATTTCACCTTATACATAGGGTGACATCTTTTCTCAGCTTAATATTTGTATTTCTTGTATCATAGAGATTTTCTCCAAGTATTGGTTTGCAGGATGGTAGACTTGGAATGAGACAGACTGTAATACTGGTACTGAATCTAACTGGCTATGGGACCTAAGGGGATATATTCTCTCTGAGCCTCAGTTCCTCATTCCACAGTTTCCTTTATTTCATAACCATAACCTTCCTCCCTCCTTCAGAATGATCATTCCAAAGCATTCAGGAGAGATGGCTTTACCGTACTGTTAGGAGGAATGCCATCTCGTTTAGCTATTAGTACTTCATACTATGTGGTGAATGACTGACAGTTTCTAGGAACATTTGTATTTTGTGAAGAAGGTGCTCACTAGCACAGGGGAAATTTCATTTGGCAGATTTGGGAGCAGATGGATAAAATTAACTGATGCCTTTGAGGGCCCTTGCTTTATAGATGAGGGCATCAAGGCTCAGAGAAGGGGAGCGTGGCTCCCTTTACCACACAGAAAGTCAGGGATAGGGCTGGGCCTGGGACCTGGGATTCCTGATTCCCACATTGCATGGTACTCTTTCAGTGCATTGAAATGCAGAGGAGAGTTTTTCACGGGGTACAGGTTTGGGTCATATAAACAGTACATGTGCGGTGAATACAACATGAGAAGAACATAATTCTTCCTCCAACAGTGATCCCTTAGCAAGTTCAATCTTATTTCTTTTTATGAGCCATGACAATTTGAGTCTTACTCAACCCAAACCATGAGTCACTCCTCTTGGGAATAATGAGAAAATGAGTGAGCTGGGGTTTCCAAGAAGAGGAAGCCTGAAGACTAGCAGCAGGAATAAGGGGATGGGATAAATTATATCCTCCATTGCATGGAGGCTTCTGGAGGCAGGGAACAGATCTCCTTCCTGGCCCTGAGGAGAAGGAGAGGCTGGATAAGTATAAGAAAGTCTGATGGCTTGATCTGACAGGGAGTTATCAAGGGCAGAATCTGGGCTGTAAGCCCTGAGGACTGGGAAGACGGGAAGGAAAACTAATCAGCATAGCTGATATAAAAGCAACTCAGACTTCTTTCAGTTCAAGCTTCCAAGTCCACCTATGACCTTGAGACCAGGATGGGTCCTAACATGCAAGGGAGAGTGTTTCAATTTCAAAACCCAATTTGATGATGTATCTTCTGCTGTTTTTATTTCTCTTTTCTTTTAATGTTAGTATATTGAAAGTCAGCTAGATAATTCTCTAATAAATATTGGTATTATCTATAAACAAACAGAGTTTGAATGCATATAATGAATTCCAAAGTAATGATGGCTTAAATGAACTAGAAGCTTCTTTATGTACTTCAAGGCTGAGCATTCAGAGGTCTCAGAGGGGCCCACGGGCATCACTCAGTTCAGTTTAGTTCATTTCATTTCAGTTCAGTTGTTCAGTTGTGTCCGAATTTTTGCAGCCCCATGGCCTGCAGCATGCCAGGTCTCCCTATCCATCACCAACTCCTGGAGTTTACTAAAACTCATGTCCATTGAGTTGATGATGCCATCCAACCATCTCATCCTTTGTCGTCCCCTTCTCCTCCTGCCTTCAATCTTTCCCAGCATCAGGGTCTTTTCAAATGAGTCAGTTCTTCCCATCAGGTGGCCAAAGTATTGGAGTTTCAACTTCAGCATCAGTCCTTCCAATGAATTTTCAGGACTGACTTCCTTTAGGATGGACTTGTAGCTCCTTGCAGTCCAACAGACTCTCAAGAGTCTTCTCCAACACCACAGTTTAAAAGCATCAATCCTTCAGCACTCAGATTTCTTTATAGTCCAACTCTCACATCCATACATGACTACAGGAAAAACCATAGCTTTGACTAGATGGACCTTTGTTGACAAAGTAATGTTTCTGCTTTTTAATATGCTGTCTAGGTTGATCATAGCTTTTCTTCCAAGGAGCAAGTGTCTTATAATTTCGTGGCTGAAATCACCATCTGCAGTGATTTTGGAGCTCAAAAAAATAAAATCTTTCACTGTTTCCATTGTTTCCCCATCTATTTGCCATGAAGTGATGAGACCAGATGCCATGATCTTAGTTTTCTGAATGTTGAGTTTTAAGCCAACTCTTTCACTCTCCTCTTTCATGTTCATCAAGAGGTTCTTTAGCTCTTCTTCACTTTCTGCCATAAGGGTGGTGTCATCTGCATATCTGAGGTTATTGATATTTCTCCCGGCAATCTTGATT
>SJYX01013188.1:100750-112458 GCA_006410675.1 Oreotragus oreotragus
GAGCCCATCTTTGCATGAAATGTTCCCTTGGTATCTCTTAATTTTCTTGAAGAGAGCTCTAGTGTTTCCCATTCTATTGCTTTCCTCTATTTATTTGCATTGATCACTGAGGAAGGCTTTCTTATCTCTCCTTGTTATTCTTTGGAACTCTGCATTCAGATGGGTATATCCTTCCTTTTCTCCTTTGCACTTAGCTTCTCTTCTTTTCTCAGTTATCTGTAAGGCCTCCTCGGACAGCCATTTTCCTTTTTGCATTTCTTTTCTTGGGGATGGTCTTGACCCCTGCCTCCTGTGCAGTGTCACGAACCTCTGTCCATAGTTCTTCAAGCGCTCTATCAGATCCAATCCCTTGAATCTATTTCTCACTTCCACTGTATAATCATAAGGGATTTGATTTAGGTCATACCTGAATGGTCTACATGCTCCTTCTTTATTTTCTGACATTTCAGATCTAAACTTCCATTCTCAAAGTCACCTCATGGTCTGAGATGGTTGCCGTAGTGTCAGCCATCAAGTCCAAGTTCCAGGGAGCAGAAGATGAGTTATCATTGGGCTTTCCTGGTGACTCAGTGGTAAAGAATCCGCCCGNACATGCTCCTTCTTTATTTTCTGACATTTCAGATCTAAACTTCCATTCTCAAAGTCACCTCATGGTCTGAGATGGTTGCCGTAGTGTCAGCCATCAAGTCCAAGTTCCAGGGAGCAGAAGATGAGTTATCATTGGGCTTTCCTGGTGACTCAGTGGTAAAGAATCCGCCCGCCAATGCAGCAGACGTGGGTTCAATCCCTGACCTGGGAAGATCCCACATATCTCGGAGCAACTAGGCCCGTGCACCACAGCTCCTGAGCCATGAGTACTCAGCCCATGCGCCCGGAGCCTGTGCTCAGCAATAAGAGAAGCACCCACAGCGAGAAACCCGCGCGCTGCAACTCCAAAGCCCGCATAGCCAAAAACAAAAAAGAAAATATGTTACTTTTCGCCGTGGAGTAGTGGGAGAAGCGACTCCCTAAGGAGCCCTTTAGACGTCTTCTGCTGCTATTGTCTGAAGTTCAGAACATAGTCACGTGGCCATAGTTGGCTGCAAAGGAAACTGGGAGTACAATCTGTTAGTTGGACACACGACAACCCCAAACAAAACTAGTGTATAAAAAACAAGTGGAAAATGGTCATGGGATTGGCCTCTACGGTCTCAGCCTTAGGTAGCATCAGCTCTTCCTAGGTGTCGAGCATTTGGATACAAAGTCAAATGCTGGTGTGGCCTCACCATTCACACTGTCAGCAACAAAACAGAGCAAATTCATTGGCATCTTAATGGAAATGTAAGGAAGAAAGAACCTGAAAAATTTCTGTGGAACGAGGGGACAAAATGCTCTATCCACCCCCTTGATGTTTTATCCGTGTTTTCTGTATATCATATATTTCCTCACCAACCTCTTTATTCTCAGAGAACTCTGTACTGGCTCTTCATTGGTCCACCCACAACCTTTTAGCTCCTAGGAAGCCTCAAAATCTTCCACCACCAATCTTCTCTGCTGGACCACTTTTAGGAGCCTGACCTTTTGAGGTGAAGAGGGACCCCTGTGTCTGCTCTCATCCAAGACATAGACTGCTCTTGTTTAAAACCTAAGGCTTTGGCCAGGTTGTTCAGTAGAATTAGCCCACCTCTTACTAAGTCAAGCCCTACCTTTTTTTCTGAGCCGCATGAATCATCAGCCTCCTCTAGCATCACATTTTTCACTGGGACATTTGAGTTGCCTTTGCACACTGTTGTACTGTAAGGTCAAGAGTTTTGTCTATATTGAAATCCCAAAGACCCAGAACGCTTGAGGCACTCTCTGGTTCTAGTCAAAAGACAGCCTGTTTCCTCAAAAAGTTAAAAATAGAACCATCATAGGATCCTGCAATCCTACTTCTAGGTATACATCCAAAAGAACTGAAATCACGGTGTCAAAGAGAAACCTGCACTCCCGTGTTCATGTACCATTGCTCACAATAGCTGAGACGGGGAAGCAGCCCAGGTGTCCATCAACGGGTGAATGGGAAGGAAAATGCAGTCTATTCATGCAACCGAATATGATTTAGCCTCAAGGGGAAGGACATTCTGACACATTCTACCATGTGGGTGAATCTTGAGGACATTATGCTCAGTGAAATAAGCCAGTCACAAAAGCACAAATACCAAAAAAAAAAAAAAAAAAGNCTTCTCTGCTGGACCACTTTTAGGAGCCTGACCTTTTGAGGTGAAGAGGGACCCCTGTGTCTGCTCTCATCCAAGACATAGACTGCTCTTGTTTAAAACCTAAGGCTTTGGCCAGGTTGTTCAGTAGAATTAGCCCACCTCTTACTAAGTCAAGCCCTACCTTTTTTTCTGAGCCGCATGAATCATCAGCCTCCTCTAGCATCACATTTTTCACTGGGACATTTGAGTTGCCTTTGCACACTGTTGTACTGTAAGGTCAAGAGTTTTGTCTATATTGAAATCCCAAAGACCCAGAACGCTTGAGGCACTCTCTGGTTCTAGTCAAAAGACAGCCTGTTTCCTCAAAAAGTTAAAAATAGAACCATCATAGGATCCTGCAATCCTACTTCTAGGTATACATCCAAAAGAACTGAAATCACGGTGTCAAAGAGAAACCTGCACTCCCGTGTTCATGTACCATTGCTCACAATAGCTGAGACGGGGAAGCAGCCCAGGTGTCCATCAACGGGTGAATGGGAAGGAAAATGCAGTCTATTCATGCAACCGAATATGATTTAGCCTCAAGGGGAAGGACATTCTGACACATTCTACCATGTGGGTGAATCTTGAGGACATTATGCTCAGTGAAATAAGCCAGTCACAAAAGCACAAATACCAAAAAAAAAAAAAAAAAAAGCACAGATACTGTGTATTTTATACCACTTATGCATTGCTGCTGTTGTTTATAGTTGCTAAGTCATGTTCGACTCTTTGTAACCCCATGGACCGTACCCGCCAGGCTCCTCTGCCCATGAGATTCTCCAGGCAAGAATACTGAAGTGGGTTGCCATTGCTTTCTCAAGGGCATATTCCTGGCCCGGGGATCAAACCTGAATCTCCTGCATTGGCAGGCGGATTTTTTTTTACCACTGAGCCACATGGGAAGCTCACCACTTCTATGGGATTATCTAATGGAGACAAATTCATGGAGACAGGAAGTAGAATGGTCGTTGCCAGGGTTGAGGCAGAGGCATGATTGTTCATTGGGTGTAGAATTTCAGTTTTGCAAGTTGAAAAAGTTCTAGAGAGTTATTGCACAGCAGTATGCGTATCTATAAATGGTCAAGATGGTCAGTTTTATTACTGTGTTTTTTTATCACACACACACACAAAGTTGTAGGTTCAGGAAGATAAAGTGAAAAAAAAAGCATGATTGCTTAAAAAAAATTTCTTTTGAAGTACAGTTGATTTGCAATATTGTGTTAATTTCTGCTACACAACAACGTGGTTCAGTTATACGTGTATGCGGTCTTTTTCACATTCTTTTCTCTTGTGGTTTATGGCAGGATATCGAGTATAGTTTCGTGCGCTAAACAGTAGGACCTTGTTGCTTATCCATCGTATATATAATAGTTTACATCTGCTAACACCAAACTCTAATCCTTCTCTCCCCCTTGGCAACCATAAGTCTGTTCTCTATATCTGTAAGTCTGTTTCTGTTTCATAGACATAAGTGATATCATATGATATCTGTCTTTTTCTGACTTAACTTCACTCAGTATGATCATCTCTAGCTGCATCCATTTGCTGCAAATGGATTGTTTCATTTTTTATGGCTGAGTAATATTGAGAAGCAGAGACATTACTTTGCCAACAAAGGTCCGTCTAGTCATGGCTATGGTTTTTCCAGTGATCATGTATGGATGTGAGAGTTGGACTGTGAAGAAAGCTGAGCGCCGAAGAATTGATGCTTTTGAACTGTGGTGTTGGAGAAGACTCTTAAGAGTCCCTTGGACTGCAAGGAGATCCAACCAGTCCATTCTGGGGGAGATCAGCCCTGGGTGTTCTTTGGAAGGAATGATGCTAAAGCTGAAACTCCAGTACTTTGGCCACCTCATGTGAAGAGTTGTCTCATTGGAAAAGACGCTGATGCTGGGAGGGATTGGGGGCAGGAGGAGAAGGGGACGACAGAGGATGAGATGGCTGGATGGCATCACTGACTCGATGGATGTGAGTCTGAGTGAACTCCGGAAGTTGGTGATGGACAGGGAGGCCTGGCGTGCTGTGGTTCATGGGGTCGCAAAGAGTCAGACACGACTGAGCGACTGAACTGAACTGAACTGAATATTTCATTGAGGAGGGCATGGCAACCCACTCCAGTATTCTTGCCTGGAGAATTCCATGGACAGAGGAGCCTAGCTGGCTACAGTCCATAAGAGGCAAAGAGTTAGACACGACGGAAGTGACCTAGCACTATTCCATTGCGCGTCTTCTTCATCCATCCATCTGCTGATGAACATTCAGGCTGCTGCCGTGTCTTGGCGGTCGTTAATTTGCTGCAATGAACTTTGAGGTGCATATATGCTTTTGAATTATAGTTTTCTCTAGATATGTGCCCAGGAGTGGGATTGCTGGATCACATATGGCAACTCTATTTCAGTTTTCTGAGGAGCCTCCACACTATTTTTCATAGTGGCTGTATCAATTAACATTCTCCATACCCTCTCCAGCATTTATCTATAGACCTTTTAATGATGGCCATTCTGCATGGTGTGAAGTGATACCTCATTGTAGTCTTGATTTGCACTTCTCTGATAATTAAACATGCATTGCTTTCAAAATGGAGAGAAAAGAAAAAAAGGAGTTAGTGCTCAGTCAGCATCTATCCTCTCCTGGGCTTTGGGCTAAGCGTGTCATTGCTCTCGTGGTCCTGTCAACTTGAAGCAGCAGTCACAGCTTCCGTAATTTTAGAGATAGTTCATGTAGTCACTCATTCCAACAATTCTCATCGGTCATCTCTTATGTGCCAGGCATGCTCCTTGGTGTGAGACATGCAGCTATGACTGAGTCAGAGAGGGAGAGAAAGGCTATACCCACACTCACACGTGGTGTGAGTTCAAGTCATGATTGATGAAGAGGATGAAGAGGGAGGAAGAGGGATAGAAATTGAGGAGGGTGCTCCTATACCTACAGTGGTGTCATCCCAGGATGCTCAGAGCAGGTGACGTTTTGAGTGGAAGATTACTTGAAGAAGGAATGAAGGAGAGAGGTGAAGTGGCATGTCCTAGAGACCCAGTGAATAAAAGACAGGTCTGAGATTTAACTTCATTTTGAAAAACCGTTTACTATGACAGAATCCAAACATTTACAAAACAAACAGAATAATAGAAGGAACCCCCATGTAGATGTCACTCAGTTTCAAAACTTAGCAATTCAAGAACAATCTTGTTTTCATCTGTATACCCCTGTCCCCGCTGCTCCCCCCAACACATATTATTTCGAAGTAAAACTAGACAACTTTTCACTTTATTCAAAGATATTTTTGTAACCATCACCACACCACCACCATACCTCAAACAATTCCTTTTAAATCAAATATCCAATCAGTGTGCAAGTTTCTAATTATCTTATACATATATTTTTAATTTTTTTTTTTTGCAGTTTTTTGAGTCAAGATCTAAATAAAGTCATCACACTGTGATTGACTGGTGTGTCGTTTTTAGTAATAAAATATACATAATACAAATGTTACTGTTTTAACCAACATGTACATTCATATTGTTATGCAGTCATCACCACTATCCATCTCTCCAACATTTTCACCTTCTAAACAGAAACTCCGTCCCTGACAAACTCACCCGAGCCCCTGGAGACCACCATTCTACTTTGTGTCTGTGAATCTGACGACGCTAAGTACCTTGTTTAAGCGGAATTGTACAGTGTCTGTGCCCATGTGATGACTGGCTTATCTCACTCAGCGTACTGTCCTCAAGGTTCACAGCTGGAGGTAACACAGTACACCTACTGAATTCATCTCACAAACCGGGTCCAGGCAGGAAAGAGGAGACAGTCCCTAAAGGGGTGATGGAAAAGGGTGTGCTCGCTGTCGGGAGAGTGGGGGTGAGGGGACAGAGAACGGAAAGAAGGGAAGTAGGGCCTGGAGAGGCCTCTGCTACTCCCGAGGTTGCAAGGAGCCAGGCTGTGGTGGAGACCCTCAGCCACTGTGGACATGTGCGGAATAAATTCTGGAAACTTCTCTCCTGCCTCCCTCCTGACCCCTCTTCCTGCCTTTCATTGGCTAAACCAAACTGGAAGCCAGAAATCAAGCCAGAAGAGGTCATGCTTAGGGGTCAGCCTTCTGGGGTCCAGAAAACGGATAATGCTGGTGGCTGGGAGGGCAGCAGAGGCTCAGCTGGCCCTGTCAGTTGGCACCCAGCGCAGAGCAGAGGGTTCTTACTGGTTAGTGTCCAGGTGGTGTCTGACTCTGCCACTCCAAGGACTTGTAGCCCACCAGGCTCCTCTGCCCACGGGATTTCCCAGGCATGAATACTGGAGTGGTTGCCATTTCCTTCTCCAGGGGATCCGCCCGATCTAGAGATCAAACCCACATCTCCTGCATGGGCAGGCAGATTCTTAACCACTAGTGCCACCTGGGAAGTGGAGAAAAATTAGAGTCTGTCCCTCAATCAATGAATAGGAGATGCTGAGATGGAGAGAGACCGTGAGGGTCAGGAGGCTGGGCAAACCTGTGAGCTGTGTCTCCTCGAGTGATAACTCTAAAGCGCTCCCAGATCTTGTTTGCCGGGGGGCCCCTCAGTGAATCACTGATGCACAGATGCTCAGAACTCATGTCCATGGATACAATGTAGGGCTTTCCCTCCCCTGGAACTCCAGTGGGCTCTTCAGTGCGGGGAAAGATGACCTGGAGGAAAATGAAGTGAGTCCCCGAGGTCTGGCCTCAGCAAGACCTGCAACCAGCAGCTGCTCAGCCCCTGGGGAATCTGTGTGCCAAGCTGAATCAGGAACAGCCCCTGAAGGAAGATTGATTAAGATGTCACGCCTTTCCAGGCTGTCTAAATCAGAATGCTGCTTACTAAGGGAAACCTCCGCTCTTTGCCTCGGCTCCCTTAATGCAGTGGGGGATGGGGCTTCCAGGACCTGACTAGATTACCTGCTTTGCTGGAAAAGCTGTAGAATTCTCAGCCCGATGCACCTCCCTGTGCAGATCAAGTGATGGAGCCCCGTATCTTTTACCAAGATTTATTTTAGAAATTGAAGGACAGGCTGTGGGCCTGGAGGCACCTGAGGTTTTTACTGGCTTAGGTTCTTGGACCCTTTAATCAATAGAAATTGATAAGATGAGAAATTTAGGCTTTGTTGGGGCCCCTGTTGCAGCAAGAGGGACAAAAACAAGTGACAGTTCCTCATGCTTGCTCTCCGAGTTGTGGGGCAAGCTGGTTCCTTAAATGGGTGAGGGTGCAGACGGGCCCAGGGGTGCTGTCCATTTTTTATCCACCGTGCTGTTGGTGTTTTATCAGTCCATCCAGGCTGCTAAAATAAAATCCCATAAGCTGGGGGCTTATAACCAACACGCATTTATTTCTCACAGCTCTGAGACTCTGAAATCAGGGTGCCAGCATGGTTTGGTTTTGGATGGGGGGGTGTCCACTTCTGGGATACAGACTGCTGACTCCTCTCTGGGTCCTCACATGGCAGAAGGGAACTCTGTAGAATCCTTTTACAAGGGCACTGATCCTATTCGTGAAGGCTCTACCCTGATGACCTAAGTACCTTTCAAGGGCCCCACTTGCTAATACCATTATACTGAGTGTTAGAATTTCAGTGTATGAAATTGGGGAGGGGGACACAAATATTCAGACCACAGCAAGACTGCATGATTGCCTCTAGCATTTTCCACGTCTCATTTCTGGATGGGACTTCACAATTTGCAAAGTATTTCCTTGTGCATGCTCTTGTTTGAATCTCCCAGTGACCATACTAGGGATAAAGAAGAGGATACCCATTTTATAGATGGGGAAACTGAGGCTTGATGATGTTTTTATGAGTCTGCCCACGGTCACACAGCTGTGGTGAAGGGCAGAGGGTGGCTTTAATCTTCTTGCCCCCCATGGAATGGAAAAAATACCACATATACCATACCTCCAGGGCACACCAGCTTCTACCTACTGGTGCCTAAACTTCAACCCAGAGGTGCACCCCCCAGTAAAATTCAAAAGTTAAATATAAGGATCAAAATGTGAACCCCTGGGAAAACTTGGAGGCTTATCTTCAGAGTGAATGTAAAGAAACAACATCATGAAGATGTTGTTTGGTTCTATTGCATTCATAACAATTTTAGGGAAGACATGATCACTTTAGGAAGAAGCCTACTATGGGTGCTTCGTGGAACACTATAAATAGCTGTTGCTACTAAGAAGAAAGAGGCTAAACATGTATTGAGTATCTATTCTGTGTCAGTTTAGAAACTTTCCAGATAGTGCCTGAAAATCCAGGGTAATATAATATCCTTATAAATATGCCCAGTGCCTAACCAAGCCTGGAATAGCAGCTACTAGGAAATGTTTTAAAAAACGTTTTCCTGCTTCTAAAAATTGGTATGTGTTTATCTGAGTAAATTTGGAAAACACACACAAAAAAATAACACATGGAATCCCACCATCACGAGATGTTCACTTTCAACATTTTGATGGTCATCCTCATGCAGCAGACTTTTTCCAACTTGAGCTCGTAGTGTGTGTGTGATATTTCCTAGTATCTCCCATCCAACCTTACGCTGCCATCCTTTTAGCTACAGAGGCAGGAGAGCATGTTGGTTAGGACAGTGGATTCTGAAACTAGCCTCCCAGGACACCGACTGTGCTGTTGTTCAGTCCCTTGGCCCTGTCTGACTCTTTGCCACCCCATGGGCTGCAGCACACCAGGCTTCCCTGTCCTTCACTCTCTCTCAGAGTTTGCTCAAACTCAAGTCCATCAGGTTGGTGATGCCATCCAACCGTCTCATCCTCTGTCATCTCCTCTTCCCGCCTTCAATCTTTCCCAGAATCAGGGTCTTTTCCAATGAGTCAGCTCTTCACATTAGGTGGCCAAAGTACTGAAACTTTAGCTTCAGCGTCAGTCCTTCCAGTGAATATTCAGGATTGATTTCCTTTAAGATTGACGGATTTGATCTCCTTGCAGTCCAAGGGACTTTCAAGAGTCCCCTCCAGCACCACAGGCCACTAACTAGCTGTGGGTAAACTGTACTTAACCCTCTGTGCCTCTGTTGTCTCAAATGGAGCGTGGCAGCACAGCACCTGTTTTATACTCATTACTTGTAGGAAGAAATGAATCAATTATGTAACATACTTGGACAGAGCCTGACATATAGCAAGTCTTCACTAAATATTTGATAGTATCCACATTTTTAGTAAAATTATAAGTCCCACCAGCTACTAATTTTATGCTGGGCATCTTTCATACATGTTCCTACATTTCATTTGTGTAACGATGTTAAGAAATTGGTTTTGTCTCCCATTTTGCAGATGTTGAAACTGAGACTTGTCATTGTCCAAGTCGTATGGTGATTGGCACAGGCGAGATTCCTGAGGGTCCCTTTGTGGAGTCCTGTGATTCCTCTTTGGGTCCAATCAGGCCCTCAAGCCCCTGGTCTGTTCTCGGACCACTCTGCCCTGATCTTAAGTTTGAGCAAAGCAGATAGGTACAATAGTAGCTATTATTGATTAGTTTGGCATTGATCATTGCTGCTTCTTGGGGTAGTGTGTGCCTAAAGGGAACCCTTTTCAGTCTATTTGTAACCCACTCTACACTGCCCCAGGCTTCCCTTGTGGCTCAGCTAGTAAAGAATCCGCCTGCAATGCGGGAAACCTGGGTTCGATCCCTGGGTTGGAAAGATCCCCTGGAGAAGAGTAAGGCTACCCACTCCAGTATTCTGGCCTGGAGAATCCCACGGACTGTACAGTCCATGGAGTTGCAAAGAGTCGGACATGACTGAGCGACTTTCACTTTCACTTTCACTACCTGCCCCACCATTATTTGAAACCAGGTGCCACCTCTCCTGCAGTTTCCTTAAGCAAATGGACTGGGATTCTCCCTGCCAGCCCCTTCCCCAGTGCCTGACAGATGCTCAGTGCTCCATAAATATGCACACAATTTAGCTGAAAGCAAGTCCTTTTTTTAAAAAAAATAGTTTTTTAAAAACAATCTGCTATATATTTATAATTTTTGGATATACTGAGTGGCTTGCAGGATCTTTGTTCCCTAACCAGGGATCGAACCCAGGCCCCCTGCAGCGCAAGTGCAGAATCCTAACCACTGGACCACCAGGGAATTCCCCAAGCAAGTCTTAAAAATAAACATCAGTGAACAGGAGATTCTTGGGATTGAAACTAAGGCATTAGAAGGACAAAGATGGGAGATGGAGTCTTTAGTTTGGAGAAGACTTGGAGGACATCCATCCCAAGGAACTGTGGGTGGAAGAAGGTCTCAGGGTGAATTGGGGAATTGAATAGGCAGCCGAAGTCAAAGGTTGGGCCAACCTGGGTCCCACCCTCTAGGTGACCTTGTGTGAGCGTCCTTATTCCCTTCAGCAGCTCCTTCTGTAAGAGGGGAAGGTGATGTCTACCCAATGAGGCTGCTGTGAAGACCCCCATGAGAGAATGTGCTCAGAGTGATTGTATGTGCTGTGCACGTGTTTAAACTCTTAGTGGTCTGACCTACTGTGTTCTCAAAACTGGTATCCTTAATTTCTAGAAGAGTATTGGACACACAACATGTGTGATGCATGTTACTGCCTAAACAAATGTTCAGTAAACAAATCTGAGTTCTTCCTTCCATGCCATTCTGCATATATGGGTCCCAGAGGGAAGTTACATGAGATGGGGAGGAAACAGGGTGGGTGAGAGGATTACGCGGTAAGAAGGAAGTGGTGTGGGCAGAGACAGAGGGTGCAGGAACTGGAGCTGGCACTCCAGACTCTCTGCTCCTCTATCTGCTGAACAGGCAAGCTTAGGTAAATTGCCTCAGGTCTTGGGGCCTCAGTTTCCTCATTAGCGATGATCATCCTTAACTCATTGGATTATTAGGATTATAAGAACTTTAGTAAAATACTTAGAGCCTAGCATAAGGGAACGGTGGCAGTAAGGAGATACCCCTCGTCCAAGGTAAGGAGCAGTGGCTGTGCTTTGCTGCAGCAGCCGTGAAGAGACACCCCATGCCCAAGGTAAGAGAAACCCAAGTAAGATGGTAGGTGTTGCAAGAGGGCATCAGAGGGCAGACACACTGAAACCATACTCACAGAAAACTCATCAATCTAATCACACTAGGACCATGGCCTTGCCTAACGCAATGAAACCAAGCCATTCCTGTGGGGCAACCCAAGGCAGGCGGGTCATGGTGGAGAGGTCTGACAGAACGTGGTCCACTGGAGAAGGGAATGGCAAGCCACTTCAGTATTCTTGCCTTGAGAACCCCATGAACAGTATGAAAAGGCAAAATGATAGGATATCAAAAGAGAAACTCCCCAGGTCATTGGGTGCCCAATATGCTACTGGAGATCAGTGGAGAAATAACTCCAGAAAGAATGAAGGGATGGAGCCAAAGCAAAAACAATACCCAGTTGTGCATGTGACTGGTGATAGAAGCAAGATCCGATGCTGTAAAGAGCAATATTGCATAGGAACCTGGAATGTCAGGTCCATGAATCAAGGCAAATTGGAAGTGGTCAAACAA
>SJYX01013188.1:113935-157667 GCA_006410675.1 Oreotragus oreotragus
TTGCCGACTAAGGTCCGCCTAGTCAAGGCTATGGTTTTTCCTGTGGTCATGTATGGATGTGAAAGTTGGACTGTGAAGATGGCTGAGCACCGAAGAATTGATGCTTTTGAACTGTGGTGTTGAAGAAGACTCTTGAGAGTCCCTTGGACTGCAAGGAGATCCAGCCAGTCCATTTTGAAGGAGATCAACCCTGGGATTTCTTTGGAAGGAATGATGCTAAAGCTGAAACTCCAGTACTTTGGCCACCTCATGTGAAGAGTTGACTCATTGGAAAAGACTCTGATGCTGGGAGGGATTGAGGGCAGGAGGAGAAGGGGACGACCGAGGATGAGATGGCTGGATGGCATCACGGACTCTATGGACGTGAGTCTGAGTGAACTCCGGGAGATGGTGATGAACAGGGAGGCCTGGTGTGCTGTGATTCATGGGGTCACAAAGAGTCGAACACGACTGAGCGACTGAACTGAGCATAGAGGAAGCACCTACTTAATGTAAATCACCATCAGAACCCTTAATAATTGGCAGAAGGAAGGTTTATTAGATATTGTTGATCTTGGTGATTAAAACCTTTCCTATTTCATTTATTCACTTGTATGGGTTAGATTTGCACTGGCTCTACAGTTTTTTGGCTGACTTCTCAATTGGGGAGATCAGACAGTTTGACTGGGGATAGGTAGTCTAAGATGATGGCCTCATGTCTGGTGGTTGGAACCAGTCAGCAGTAGGCTGGTCTGTTCAGTTAGGATGCTCATCCCTGCTCCATGTGGCCTCTTATCCTCCAGGAGGCTAGCTCAGGCTTCTGCACTTGGTGGTCTCAAGGCAACATTCCAAAAGAGAGACAGCAAATCAACTATACTCCATATAAAGTAAAGACTAAAACAAATGAACAACTAAAAGAGAGAGCAAGAGAGCAGGTGCCTCAAGGTCTTCTGAGGCCAGAACACCCACGATGATCACGTCTGCCCCTCTCTGTTCATCTAACCATGTGACAAGGTAGGGGAGTCATATTGCAAATGCGTGTGTACGCAGAAGGAGGGATTCTCTCGACCAGCTCTGCAAACAGTCTTCCACAGAAGCAGCTAACGTTTTTGACGCTCTGGTAACTTGCCAACCACATTCGCTTCCATGACTGTTGTCCACACAGCAAAATTAGCTTCCTGATGAGGTGAGAACTTCACTGTATTAGCAATATTCGAGCCACATCTGCAGATCCCTCAAAATGACTGAGATGGTGGGAGGGGCTGGGAGGAGGGCACTTGGGTTCTTTCTATCAGTGAGAAATGCAGGATTTGAAGAAAATGCAAAATAGCCAACTGAATTACAGATGAGAGTTAGGATTTCTTTTGAGGGCTCAGATGGTTAGATAGCATCACCGACTCAATGGGCATGAATTTGAGCAAACTCTGGGAGACAGTAGAGGACAGGGAAGGCTGGAGTGCTACAGTCCATGAGGCTGTGAAGAGTTGGACACGACTGAGCAGCTCAGCAACAACAAGGACAATGGCAAAGTCGTACTGATTTTATTGATGAGAAGCATGTTAATACTAGCAGAGGTGTGTGGTTTTCCCCAGTCACTAAGCAAGAGAGGGGTGCATGATTTTTGAGGGGCCTGAGTTGATGGGGGGGAATAGAATGATCCAGCCCTAATCTGTCTTGTGGGAGTTCTTGGTGAGGCCACTATTTGAGCTCCTAATCACATACTGGGTGGTGTGGACACAGCCCTTCTTTCACAAGCTCATTGCTCTTGTCTCTGGATGTTTGGAGCCAGGAAGTTTGGAATTTAAAAATGAGATGCAGTCCTGGGTAGGATGGAGTTATCAGCAGCTCCTAGAGATATTAGGCAACCACTCCTGCCAAGAACAGAGAGAAAGCCTGTTTTGTATGAAATACAAAAATTATCCATTTAAATCCTCAGCTGAATCAGTGAGGACAAGAGGGAGACAGGTTCGGGGGAGGGGAGGGGAGGGGAGAAGCTGCTGCTTTTTCTCTGGGTCTTTTGCAACCTGGGGGCAAGAGCATGAGTCCAGGTCTAGTCCAGTGGATGCTGCTACTGGGGACAAAGAGATGCCCATTCATGGGACCAAAGAGACAAAATTAGAGGTGGGGGTGTGGGAGTCACACGCCTGGTTCATTTTCTCCTCTGGACATTTGCCAGATTCTAAAGCTGGGCTGGGTGGGGTGTAGGTAAACCAATAAGAAAGCCTTTGAACAGTAGAGCAAGTTTTCCCCAGTCTGGAGGCTGAGAAGAAAAGGATCTTTATTCAGGCTCTGCCAGGGAAAGGACCCAGTGAGCATGCTGCTGGGCTACTACAGGAATTTGAGCTCGTGGCTCCCTTGCAACCATGGGGAGCTTCCAGCAGGGAAATGACCTCATGTGTTTAAAGAAGACCATTTTGGCCTCAGTGTGGAGAAAGGACTGAAGGGGAGAGAACAGTGGAGACAGGATGGTGTGAAGATGCTGCCTGATTCTGGACAATGACTGAGAGGCTGCATGGTGATTGATTTGTTCTATTTCTTTCATGAATCGAAGACGCAGATAAACATGAGCAGACAGAGGAAGGCTCGCTACTTGATGAATGGGCCATCCGTCTCAGCAGCAAACTTGGGAAGATTAGGGTGAAGCCAAGGCAGAAAGAGGCATCATTTGTCTTAAATGATAAACAAAAAAAAAGAGAGAGAAGAAAACTGACATTATATTGTGAAAGGGATTTGACAGGTTTTTACAATGAGAAAGAAGAATTTGTCTTGATCCATGTGATATTTAGCAGTATTGAAACTGGGGATGTTCTAAGTTAATTCATCATGTACACCAGTGGCAGATTCATGTCAATGTATGCCAAATCCAATACAGTACTGTAAAGTAAAATAAAGTAAAAAAATTAAAATTAAAATAAAAAAAAAATTATCAGAGACTTGGGGATGAATCAGGTCAACTAACTCATCTGAGGAAACTGAGGCCTAAGGAGAAAAATGGCTTGTTTAGGGGACCCAGTAAATGAATCACAAAACCTTCTAATATATTTTTTACTTGTGGGGGCCTGCTCTATTTCCAAGACTATGATTACTTCTTGCAAACATTCCTTGTATGTTTAAAAATAAAGTGTATGTAGTTATTTTTAGTTTCAGACTTCTATAGATACCATTATGTCAAGTTTGTTTCCTGTGTTCTTCAAACATGATTTGTCCTAACTGGCATTTTTGTATGCTTGATCTGTCAAAGTCTGAGGAAGATGTGTTTAAACATTCAGCTGTGGAGTAGATTTAATAGTTTCTCTTTCTAACTTTTTAAATTTTTGCTTTGTGTATTTTGAAGCTATATTCTTTGATGCACATAAGTCTAGTATTTTTCTGTCATACTATCAACCTGTGTTTTACATTTAGGTAGTTACCCTCTTTATTTATCCTTAATACTTTTTGGTATTTTCAAGTTTATCTTGCTTAATGTTGAATGGCTACACTGAGTTTCTTCTGGTGGTTAATATTTGCTTGATACGACTTTCCCATTCTTTTAACCATCAGTCTTTCTCTGTCCTTATGTTTTAGGTACGTCTCTGGTTGTAGCAGCATGTAGCTTTATTTTAGAAATCCAGTAGGATGATCCCTATCCTTTTCCAGAAGAGTTTAGTCCATTTATAATTATTATAGTAACTAATGTATACATTTGATCTGCATCATCTTGTTTTGTACCTATTATTTACCCTGCCTTTGCTATCATTCTTATTTTTCTCCTTTTGTGCTTTCTGTAAAACTGACTGTTTTCTTTATTCCACACTTTACCCCAGGTACATATTATATTTCTAGTCTTTGAGTACTCTTTAACATTTTATTGTGCATCCTTGGATTAATATCTCTATCATCCACCTGTACACAAAATCCCAGAAGACTTTAACTATGATATATCTTTTTACATTTTCATATCATCCAATAATATATTTCCGCTCTGTTTATATACATCACAAATTAGTCATTATTGTTTTACGTAGTCATTACTTGTTTAGATTTACCAATTTCTTGCTTACCATTCCTTCTTGAATTTTGTGTTCTTCTTTTGGGTTCAGGTTAGTTCTGCCTGGAGCCCATTGATTACTAGCATCTTATCAGCAAGGAATTTTAGCAGTTAACCTCAGGTTTTGCCTTAAAATGTCTTTACTTTGTTTTCACTATTGAGTGATCATTTACCTGGATATAGAATTCTGCTGCTGCTGCTAAGTCACTTCAGTCGTGTCCGACTGTGTGTGACCCCATAGACGGCAGCCCACCAGGCCCCCCCATCCCTGGGATTCTCCAGGCAAGAATACTGGAGTGGGTTGCCATTTCCTTCTCCAATGCATGAAAGAGAAAAGTGAAAGTGAGGTCGCTCAGTCTCTCCGACTGTTAGCGACCCCATGGACTGCAGCCCACCCGGCTCCTCCGTCCACGGGATTCAATTATTCCTTCTTGGTAATGTGACAGTGTTATTCCACCATCTTCTGGCTTCTATCAAGACATCTGCTATTGGGGTAATTGCCGTATGCTCTTAGGTAATCTGTCTGTCTCTGTATCTCTCTCTCTTTGGTTGAATTTGGTATTTTCTCTTTGTTTGGGGGATTATAAAGTTCTGCTAGAAGACATGTTTATTTTATATATCCTACTTGGCACTTGTAATTCTTGAACCTGAGAATTTATATTTTTCAATATTTCTGCAAAATTCTGCCATTATGTATTTGAATATTATCCTCTTTCCTGTCTTTCCTTCTGGAACTCATAGTAGCATTGTTGGACTGCCTTATTTTTTCTCAACTCGTAACCTCTCTTTCATGTTTTCTAACTCTAAGTAATATCCTAGCTAGCTCCCTCAGGTGAATCATCAATGGTACTGTATTTTTCTGCAGCATGAAGTCTCTGAATTCAGACTCTTTCTGTACTTCAGTGTTACCATTTTTAAAGTGGAAGTTATAATAAAACCTACCCACCTAAAATTATTTTGAGGTTAAATGAGTCAATATATTTAAAAAAAACTCTTAGAGCAATACATGACCCATATTATTTTTAGAATCTACTTTATGGTGCTATCCAATAGTTCTATTATTTGATATTCTTAGGAAACTTAACTCTCCTGATTATGTCTTGTGTCTCACTCATAAAATATTCTTTTGTTGGGTGTTCTATAATCTTGGCCTGTGGGACTTTATCAGTGTGAAGAATCCTGTGTCTCAGCTTCAGCTGTAAGATTGTTATAGGCTCAACAATATCAGGCCCAGGAATTTCAAGAATATCACTGGCCTGTGGGTGTTAGGATATTAGGTGTATCATAACCAGAGTTTCCCTGGCTCGGGAAACCTTTTATTTGTGCATTTACTAACTGGAGGTTTGTGCACCATGTGGATGTTTTGAGTTCAACCCCACATTCCCATGAGATACAGGCATGTGGTCATGTATTCTCAAGGGAGATATTTTTCCCCCCTTAGAGCTCTGACTGAGAAAGACAAGCAAATCTTATGATCTCTTGTGCTAAAGGGAGAATTTCCCCACCTGATCTACTGTTTTGCTGAGGGACTTGTCATTCAAGGGTCCTGCATTACATGATGATCTCAGTTCCAGAGCATGACTCTCTCTGCATAAGTGTTATGTCCCATTCCCCTAATTCACAGAGAACAGCACAGCCTTCCCAGGGCGCCATCTTTCATGGAGATTTCCCTTCCTGGCTTGTGAGTTCAGCCCTTCATGTAGAAGATGCTTTCAGTGCTTTGTCCAGCAATGTGGAAGTCATAGCATCCACCATATTTGGGGAGAAATCTTTGGTCTTCCTCACAACCTCACACTTGGCATAAAGCCCACGTCAAGGTTAGATTCAGGAAATATTTGTTGAATGGACAGACTGGAAGACTGGACACCTAAGAGCCTCGTCCTCCAGTTCAGAGCCTTGGCCACCACATGGGACCGTGTCTCTATTTGCTCAGGAGTCTGATCCTAAGCAGAGGAGACCATGCCTGAAGAGGACAACAGAAAATTAATTGGAGGGTATGATATTCCCTCTGAGTTTAGTTAATAGATGTTTCCTTTTCAGCCTGATGCTCTCCATGCCCCAAACCCAGCAGTCACGAAGGTGACCACTGCCTTACAGGGTAGTGAACGCTTGTTCCCTGAGGCAGCGCTTCTCAGGGGTCAAAGTGCACATGATCACCTGGGGGTCTTGTCAACAGGCAGTCGGTCTGGATCTACTTCTGCATTTCCAATGAGTTCTGGTGATCACAAATTGATCCTGTGGAAACATGGGAGCAAGACTCTCTGCATAAGTGTTATGTCCCATTCCCCTAATTCACAGAGAACAGCACAGCCTTCCCAGGGCGCCATCTTTCATGGAGATTTCCCTTCCTGGCTTGTGAGTTCAGCCCTTCATGTAGAAGATGCTTTCAGTGCTTTGTCCAGCAATGTGGAAGTCATAGCATCCACCATATTTGGGGAGAAATCTTTGGTCTTCCTCACAACCTCACACTTGGCATAAAGCCCAGGTCAAGGTTAGATTCAGGAAATATTTGTTGAATGGACAGACTGGAAGACTGGACACCTAAGAGCCTCGTCCTCCAGTTCAGAGCCTTGGCCACCACATGGGACCGTGTCTCTATTTGCTCAGGAGTCTGATCCTAAGCAGAGGAGACCATGCCTGAAGAGGACAACAGAAAATTAATTGGAGGGTATGATATTCCCTCTGAGTTTAGTTAATAGATGTTTCCTTTTCAGCCTGATGCTCTCCATGCCCCAAACCCAGCAGTCACGAAGGTGACCACTGCCTTACAGGGTAGTGAACGCTTGTTCCCTGAGGCAGCGCTTCTCAGGGGTCAAAGTGCACATGATCACCTGGGGGTCTTGTCAACAGGCAGTCGGTCTGGATCTACTTCTGCATTTCCAATGAGTTCTGGTGATCACAAATTGATCCTGTGGAAACATGGGAGCAAGAAAAATCCAGTCAATTCTGGCAACACAGGGAAGACATGAGCTCTGGACTTGGGTTGAACAGCAGGTCAAATCTGAATCCCATATGGCTCCTCCCCCACCCCCCTGGTTGATTCATCTCAACTGGGTGAACCTTGGCTCCCTTTCTACAAAGCGCTTTCCTTACAGAGCTGCTGGGAGGAAACAAGTAACTACCTTTAGTAACAGCAATCATGAATCTAGAGCTTCTTGAGTGCCAAGCGCAGTTTTCAGCATTCACATGTATTAACTCAGTCCTAATAGCAACCATATGCGCACACAACTACTAACCCTGTGTTGCAGCTAAAATCACTTGGCATAGAACTGTTGCCCAGCCAGAAAGTGGGGGGTCACATTTGAACCCAAGCAGTCTAGGTCCAAATGCAGGCTGTTAAGCCAACGTTGTGCTGCCTCCCAAGATATAGGAAGACATTTTTTGTGGTCTCTGGCCCATAAATGTACATATACAACATTGGCCGTTAGTATTATTATTATAAATGTCATTATCGTTATTATTACTACTGTTGTCATTGTTCACAAGTAAATCGTGTTCACAAGTCCTGGGATCACATGGCTCAGGACCGCCCCCTCCCCCCTCCTCCAACCAGATCCACGTTGGAAGGAAGTCTTGCTTCTCCCAGCCTGGCTGTGGAAGTGATAGATGAGATGAGGACGAGGATAGATCTGGGGAGGTTGGGGGCTATGAGGAGGCAGGTGATTCGAAGCTAAGGCATGGGCAAAGGAACACGCCAGGGGTCAGTGTGGCTGGAACAAGGAATCACAGAGGAGCAGCCGGTCATGAAGCAAAGGCCGATTGGATCAGATCACAGAGGATGTGGGAGGCTGTACCAGGCAATGGGGCATTCTCCTGCAGGAAATGAAGAGCGAGAAAGTTCTTGGGTTAGAGGAGGAGCAATTGATTTTTTTTAAAAAAGCTCAATTCTGTGTTGAATTTTCCCATGAAAACACACTTGCCAAAAATTTTATATTGAGGTTATTTGGACAGAAAGATTAAAAAAAAAAAGTGGAGATGTGCAAAGGATTAATAATGTTCGAATGATTCCTTATTTTTAAGTATAGCAGCTGATACTCCTGCATGCTTACTAGGTACAGACACTCATTACTTTTTAGCCGTTTAGTCTTCACAGCCACCCTGTGGATCCCTGCACTTTATTTATTCAAATTAAAAGGTTGTTTATTGAAGTATAGCTTATTTACAATGTTGTATTAGTTACTGATATACAGCAAAGTGTTTCAGCTATATATATATATACACACACACACATTCTTTTTGAAATATTCTTTTCCATTATGGTTTATCAAAGGATATTGAGTATAGTTCTCTGTGCTATTAGAGTAGGACCTTGTTGTTTATCCATTCTATATGTAAAGTTTACATCCGCTAGCCCCAACCTCCCACTCCAGCCCTCCCTCAACCCTCTCCCCCGTGGCGACCACCAGTGTGTGCTCTACATCTGTGATTCTGTTTCTGCTTCGTAGATAGGTCCATTTGCGTCGTATCTTAGATTCCATGTATAAGTGGTGTCACATGGTATTCATCTTTCTCTTCCTGGCTTACTTCACTCAGTACGATAATCTCTAGGTCCATCCATGTTGCTGCAAATGGCATTATTTCCTTCTTTTTACGGCTGAGTGGTATTCCATTTAGGGCTGGGGCCAGCAGTACTCCATTGCGTGTATGCACCATGTCTTATTTGTCCGTTCATCTGTCGATGGGCATTCAGGTTGTTTCCTTGTCTCGCCTGCTGTGAATGGTGCCGCTGTGAACATAGGGGTGCATGAGGCGTTTTGGATTAGAGTTTTGTTTGGACGTATGCCCAGGAGTAGGATTGCTAGGTGATATGGTAATTCTGCTTTTAGGTTTTTTGAGGAACCTCCATATTATTTTCCATGGTGGCTGCACCAACTGAAATTCCCACTAACAGTGTATGGGGATTCCCTTTTCTCTACACCCTCTCCAACATTTGTAATTTGTAGACTTTTCTTTGGTTATCCCTTTTTACAGATGAGGAAACTGAGGCACAGTTCAGTTCAGTTTCTCAGTTGTGTCAGACTCTTTGTGTCCCCATGGACTGCAACACGCCAGGACTCCCTGTCCATCACCAACTCTGGAAGTTTACTCAAATTCAAGTCCATTGAGTCGGTGATGCCATTCAACCATCTCATCCTCTGTCGTCCCCTTCTCCTCCTGCCTTCAATCTTTCCCAGCATCAGGGTCTTTTCAAATGAATCAGTTCTTTGCATCAGATGGTCAAAGTATTGGAGTTTCAGGTTCAATATCAGTCCTTCCCAATGAATATTCAGGACTGATTTCCTTTAGGATGGATTGGTTGGATCTCCTTGCAGTCCAAGGGACTCTCAAGAGTCCTCTCCAACACCACAGTTCAAAAGCATCAATCCTTCAGCACTCAGCTTTCTTTATAGTCCAACTCTCACATCCATACATGACTACTGGAAAAACCATAGCTTTGACTAGACGGACCTTTGTTGACAAAGTAATATCTCTGCTTTTTAATGTGCTGTCTAGGTTAGTCATAGCTTTTCTTCCAAGGAGCAAACATCTTTTAATTTCATGGCTGTCACCATCTGCAGTGATTTTGGAGCCCCCCAAAATTAAGTCAGCCACTGTTTCCCCATCTATTTGCCATGAAGTGATGGGACCAGGTGCCATGATCTTAGTTTTCTGAATGTTGAGTTTTAAGCCAACTTTTTCACTCTCTTCTTTCACGTTCATCAAGAGGCTCTTTAGCTCTTCTTTGCTTTCTGCCATAAGGGTGGTGTCATCTGTGTATCTGAGGTTATTGATATTTCTCCCAGCAGTCTTGATTCCAGCTTGTGCTTCATCCAGCCCAGTGTTTCTCACGATGTACTCTGCATATAAGTTCAATAAGCAAGGTTACAATATACAGCCTTGACATATTCCTTTCCCCGTTTGGAACCAGTCTGTTTTTCTATGTCCAGTTCTAACTGTTGCTTCCTGACCTGCATACAGATTTCTCAAGAGGCAGATCAGTTGGTCTGGTATTCTCAAACCTTGAAGAATTTCCCACAGTTTGTTGTGATCCACACAGTCAAAGACTTTGGCACAGAGAGGTTACATAAGTTACATAAGTTGTCCAGTGGCTCAGGTGGTGAGGGGTTGGTTCTGGAGTCCACTTTCAACCCCTACACCATGTTACCTCTGTAGTTTAAGAACAGAAGCATAGGGGGCAACCTAGCTCGCTTCGCTCCTCTAACCCCCTTTTCTCTCCTCTCTCCTTCTCCTCTGACCCTCTCCTCCCACCCCTCCCCACTGCAGCCATGTCACCAGGATCCAATGTTTTGGCTCTTTTTTATACTAAAGGGGCATGCCTCCCATGCCTCTCAGGGCTGCTTGTGCGCCAGCCTTAAGAATGGGTCCTCTGTGTGGGTCCAGGCCACAGAGGACTTCGCTGCTGCCTTAGCCCCTTTTCCATAAGCGCTTGAGCCCCAAGGGAGAAGCCACTGTACAACAGGACGAAAACGGCTCCTGCTGAGACAGGCCCCCACTCCCTTTCTTTCCTGCTGCAGACGTTTAACGAGTCCAGGCTGGTTGAATGCTGCTGTTGGGGACACAGGATTGAGCAAGACAGCGCCAGCCCTCAGGGACTCCGGTCACATGAGCAAGTAATTGGAGTGTAGCCTGATGTGACGGACGCTAGTCGGGGGAGGAGAGGTCCGGGAAGTTCCAGGCGGCTGATGGAGAGGGTGGGGGTGGGGGTCGGGGTGGGAGGAGGCGGGCCGGAAGTGCCATTCAAAGAGGCTGCAGGAGGAGAAAAAGCCCGCCGAGTTCTGTGAAGGGTGGCCTCCGAAATTTGGTCTTCTCCCAGAATCTGGAGGGAGCCATCTGGAGATTTCTGTGGGGGCCTCAAGAGCGTATCTTTTTGTTCTGTGAAGTGAACTTTTAAAAGCCCTTTAAAAAAAGTGTTTTCATGGGCCTCACTGCGTCCAGTCCTTCCTCTGCCCTCTGTGAGAGAGGAGGGCAGGTCCCACAATCCCCATTTTACAGATGAGAAAACTGAGCTGCCAAAGGACTAAAGGACTCAGGACTCGCTGGGTCACTTAAAACTGACACTTCTTGTCACAGTGCTCCTAATCCCTGGTTTGGGGGTAGCTCTTCGAAAAGCAAACTTACCTACAAAAGCTGTGGGGATAGAGACCAGGATGATGCTCAGTGGTAAAGAATCCACTTGCCGATGCAGGAGACACGAGTTCGATCCCTGATCCAGGAAGATCCACTTTCAGGAGGAGCAGGGAGCAGCTAAGCCTGTGTGCCACAACCATTGAGCTCGTGCACTGCAACAAACGAAGGCACTGCACCAAGAAGCCCGCGCACTGCAGCTGGAGAACAGCCCACGCTCGTCCCGGCTTGCCCCGGCTCGCCTCAGCTAGAGAAAAGCCTGTGCACCAGTGAAGACCCAGCACAGCCAATAATAAATACAATTACAAAAACAGATGATAACATTCGACACAAACAATAGTATTGTGCCACTTACTGCGTGCCTGCTGTATGCCAGGAGGAGCTGGGCTGCATGTCATCATTAACGCATCATCTGTGCTAATCCATGAACTGGTGATATTCTTATCTGGCAACAAAGGAAACTGAGGTTCCCAAGAGTTACTTTCTGTCAGATCTGGGAGTTAAACGTCCCTCTCTAATGGCTGAACTCTCTAAAGAAGCTCAGCTTCATGGCTCAATAAATGGACCAAGGATGGAAAATGCTAGCGTGGAAATGATACCCTCTCTGCTCTATGGGGCGTTTAGCCAAGTCCTGCAGGCACGGTGCGTGTGCTTGTGTGAACCGGTGGCCGATGGGCTAACACCTGGCAGGTTAGTGAGTTAGACCTGCCATTCTGACCAGGAGGATGAGCTGATGTCCAAATCTTGTGCAGAAATGCGGCCCCATAAAGAGGCAGATGTTAGAAAGAGCTGAGCGTTTGGGAGTCACGTGGCAACTCTCTCTAAGTTCACTGAATGAACATCCAGTCCCATGGCTCCTCATCTACCTTCTGGGTGGCCTTAAACCACTAGACGCACTTCCCGGCCTCAGTCTCCCTTCCTCTAAGGGCTCTGTACATTTTCTTGAATAAGTGAACAGAGGGAGCAAATGGCATCGAAGCCAAGAACAACACGGGTGGTAAAGTCTGTGTGACTTCCCTGGTGGCTCAGACGGTAAAGTGCTTGTCTACAATGCAGGAGACCCGGGTTCGATTCCTGGGTTGGGAAGATCCCCTGGAGAAGGAAATGGCAATCCACTCCAGGACTATTGCCTGGAAAATCCCATGGACAGAGGAGCCTGGTAGGCTACAGCCCATGGGGTTGCAAAGAGTCGGACACGACTGAGCAACTTCACTTCACTTCACTTCAAAGACTGTGTCAAAGCCCAGAGGAAGAAGTCTGAATCTGGACAGGGCGGGTGGATGTGGGGAGCTGGCATGCATAATCAGAGAAGAATTCCTGAAGGAGGTGGACCCAATGAATGCTCCAGTAGAAAGAGTGGACCAGGGTCAGCCCAGGAGCAGGGAAGGGCTTTTGTTAGCAGGATGGAGAGAATAAGGGCAAAGTCAAATCAGAGTATTTAGAGAGTGGATTCAGAGTCAAAAATAGTAGGTTGTTAGTTCCGTTTGGCCTTTAAGAGCTGAATAACCTCAAGGAAAATAGCTCTTTGTTCCTAAGCCATTTTTCTCCTCCACAGAGTGAGAATCCTGGTCAATGATTCCATCTCCCCATTGTGAGACTGACAGTGAAAGTCTTCACCCACATGCGAGTGTGTTCCTTTACTCAAGAGACCAAATGTGCTTCCTCCTGGTTGCTGTTCAGACCCCCTAAGAGCTGCCTCTGTTTTGCCCTGGATACAAACCACCAGGGTCATGGGAACACACTAGCCAAGTGTCTGGATGGTGAGGCCCCAGGGGGCTCTTTGTGGGGTGTTTCTAGCTCCGTCCCAGACTTTGGGAGTGTCTTTTCAGCTGGGCCTGACAGAGATGGATTCCAGTGACCTGTGAAATCCGGGCATGGTGCTTTCATCCAAGTCTCCTTGGAAAAGACCCAGGAGAACAGATCTTGCTTCATTGCAAGGGCGCCAGGTGGGCTGAACCGTCACTCTCGAAGCGCAAAGCATCGACACAGTCCTGCCCAGGGCGGTCCCCCACCCTCTTTCCTTTTTTTGTTCCCTCCCCATCTCTCTCCTTCCACCTATGCCTTTGAACATTTTTTTGAGCATCTTCCATGCCTGGCTTCCCTGATGGCCCAGCAGATAAAGAATCCCCCTGCAATGCAGGAGACACAGGAAATGGGTTCCATCCCTCGGTGGGGAAGATTCCCTAATGGAGGAAATGGCAATCCTCTCCAGTGATCTTGCCTGAAAAATCCCACGGACAGAGGAGCCTGGCTGGCTGCGGTCCAGAAATTATCAGAGTCGACACGACTGAGCAACTGAGCTCCCATGCCTGGTCCCAGCAAAGTGGATGGCAGAATTGAATCTAAATGTGGTCCTTGCCCTCAGGGGACTCACGTGCTCCTAAGGGAGACAGATGTTGGAGCTGATTGTACCCCTACTGAAGGGGTGACCCAGGCTCTACAGGAGCAATCTGACCTCTCCAGGTGCGCGAGGCTTGGGGGGGCCCTTTCTGCATGCACCCCATTACAAAGCTGCTGCATCTGTCCCCCCGGTGTGATACTGGGGAGGAGCCGCTCAGAAATCGCTCAGATTTAAATTGTCAAAATTGTCTAGAATTTCAACATTTACTAGTGTGGTGTTAGTCGCTCAGTCGTGTCCGACTCTGTGACCCCATGGACTGTAGCCCTCTAGGCTCCTCTGTCCATGGGATTCTCCAGGCAAGATTACTGGAGTGGGTTGCCATTTCCTTCTCCATTTCAAAGTTTATGAAACCTCAATGTTTTGACTCTCCACTGACCAGGAGGATGAGCTGATGTCCAAATCTTGTGCAGAAATGCGGCCCCATAAAGAGGCAGATGTTAGAAAGAGCTGAGCGTTTGGGAGTCACGTGGCAACTCTCTCTAAAGTCACTGAATGAACACCCAGTCCCATGGCTCCTCATCTACCTTCTGGGTGGCCTTAAACCACTAGACGCACTTCCCGGCCTCAGTCTCCCTTCCTCTAAGGGCTCTGTACATTTTCTTGAATAAGTGAACAGAGGGAGCAAATGGCATCGAAGCCAAGGACAACACGGGTGGTAAAGTCTGTGTGACTTCCCTGGTGGCTCAGACGGTAAAGTGCTTGTCTACAATGCAGGAGACCCGGGTTCGATTCCTGGGTTGGGAAGATCCCCTGGAGAAGGAAATGGCAATCCACTCCAGGACTATTGCCTGGAAAATCCCATGGACAGAGGAGCCTGGTAGGCTACAGCCCATGGGGTTGCAAAGAGTCGGACACGACTGAGCAACTTCACTTCACTTCACTTCAAAGACTGTGTCAAAGCCGAGAGGAAGAAGTCTGAATCTGGACAGGGTGGGTGGATGTGGGGAGCTGGCATGCATAATCAGAGAAGAATTCCTGAAGGAGGTGGACCCAATGAATGCTCCAGTAGAAAGAGTGGACCAGGGTCAGCCCAGGAGCAGGGAAGGGCTTTTGTTAGCAGGATGGAGAGAATAAGGGCAAAGTCAAATCAGAGTATTTAGAGAGTGGATTCAGAGTCAAAAATAGTAGGTTGTTAGTTCCGTTTGGCCTTTAAGAGCTGAATAACCTCAAGGAAAATAGCTCTTTGTTCCTAAGCCATTTTTCTCCTCCACAGAGTGAGAATCCTGGTCAATGATTCCATCTCCCCATTGTGAGACTGACAGTGAAAGTCTTCACCCACATGCGAGTGTGTTCCTTTACTCAAGAGACCAAATGTGCTTCCTCCTGGTGCTGTTCAGACCCCCTAAGAGCTGCCTCTGTTTTGCCCTGGATACAAACCACCAGGGTCATGGGAACACACTAGCCAAGTGTCTGGATGGTGAGGCCCCAGGGGGCTCTTTGTGGGGTGTTTCTAGCTCCGTCCCGGACTTTGGGAGTGTCTTTTCAGCTGGGCCTGACAGAGATGGATTCCAGTGACCGTGAAATCCGGGCATGGTGCTTTCATCCAAGTCTCCTTGGAAAAGACCCAGGAGAACAGATCTTGCTTCATTGCAAGGGCGCCAGGTGGGCTGAACCGTCACTCTCGAAGCGCAAAGCATCGACACAGTCCTGCCCAGGGCGGTCCCCCACCCTCTTTCCTTTTTTTGTTCCCTCCCCATCTCTCTCCTTCCACCTATGCCTTTGAACATTTTTTTGAGCATCTTCCATGCCTGGCTTCCCTGATGGCCCAGCAGATAAAGAATCCCCCTGCAATGCAGGAGACACAGGAAATGGGTTCCATCCCTCGGTGGGGAAGATTCCCTAATGGAGGAAATGGCAATCCTCTCCAGTGATCTTGCCTGAAAAATCCCACGGACAGAGGAGCCTGGCTGGCTGCGGTCCAGAAATTATCAGAGTCGACACGACTGAGCAACTGAGCTCCCATGCCTGGTCCCAGCAAAGTGGATGGCAGAATTGAATCTAAATGTGGTCCTTGCCCTCAGGGGACTCACGTGCTCCTAAGGGAGACAGATGTTGGAGCTGATTGTACCCCTACTGAAGGGGTGACCCAGGCTCTACAGGAGCAATCTGACCTCTCCAGGTGCGCGAGGCTTGGGGGGCCCTTTCTGCATGCACCCCATTACAAAGCTGCTGCATCTGTCCCCCCGGTGTGATACTGGGGAGGAGCCGCTCAGAAATCGCTCAGATTTAAATTGTCAAAATTGTCTAGAATTTCAACATTTACTAGTGTGGTGTTAGTCGCTCAGTCGTGTCCGACTCTGTGACCCCATGGACTGTAGCCCTCTAGGCTCCTCTGTCCATGGGATTCTCCAGGCAAGATTACTGGAGTGGGTTGCCATTTCCTTCTCCATTTCAAAGTTTATGAAACCTCAATGTTTTGACTCTCCCGGCAACCTTATGAAGTGGCCAACTGAAAAAAATAAAAATAAAAAGCTCAGAGGAGTTTGAAGATGGTTTGAGTCAACACTTGAAACCAGAGTCAGTCTGGGATGATAGAAAGAGGAGCTTGAGGTGTTAAGTGTTGGCCCCGTAGTGCTTCTGAGACTCTGGCATATAGTAAACAGGTACATAGTGACTTTTATCACTAGTTGATACTTTTGAAGAAGTAAAAGGCACACAGAGACCATCTGATCTAAGCGCCTTACTGGAAGGAGGATGAATCTGAAACCAGGGAGAGGCAGCACCTTGAACAAGCCCCCAGAGCATGTCAGTGTCGGAGCAGTCACAGCATTCAGAGCTCAGGGCCCCTGATTTTCAGTCATGTACCCCCTCACAATCCTGGAGTAGGAAATGGCAACCTGTTCCCATGTTCCTGCCTGGAAAAGTCCAGGGACAGGAGGGGCCTGGCCAGCTGCAGTCCATGGGGTTGTGAAGAATTGGATACATCTGAGCACATTGGAAAAGACCCTGATGCTGGGAGGAATTGGGGGCAGGAGGAGAAGGGGACGACAGAGGATGAGATGGCTGGATGGCATCACTGACTCGATGGATGCGAGTCTGAATGAACTCCGGGAGTTGGTGATGGACAGGGAGGCCTGGCGTGCTGCGATTCATGGGGTTGCAAAGAGTCGGACACGCCTGAGCGACTGAACTGAACTGAGCACGTATACACACCCCTCACAATATGGGCAACCTCTGCCAGGACCCAACAATTTCCATATGACACCTGGTTGTCATGTCTGGAGGTGTGATCTGAGTCCTGGAAACACAGGAGCAGAAGTTAAAGGCCATACACATTCACGAGGCTATGAATCTATCGTGTAAAAATCACCTGAAACTTCACTCCTCTGGTTAGTACCCAATAAAGTTCACTTGCCAAGGGGTGGAAGGTATTTAAAGCTGCTTCTTGTCATAAGAGCCCTTAATGACCCAGCATCTCCATCTCCTAGGTACCCTTTGTTAGATGATAGCAGAATTAGGTAATCAGATCAGGCTCTTCAACTTTTAATTCTCTCTCAATTTACGGTGGTCTCTACTGATGGAGACTTTGGGTTTGACTCAAACAGAGCTCCGGGCAGCTTCGAGCTTGCCGCCAACTGTATTTACTCAAGACAGTCTTAAGGCACAGACGATTCATTTCCCTGAGTTTCTCACTTATGTTTTTTTTTTTTTTTTTTTTTTAATAAGGAGTAAATTGTAAATTTCCCCTCTCCTTCCCTTCTTTCCTTTGGCTTCTGATGCAAGTCACTGTTATTAAAATACAATTCATATCAGAGTCAGTTCTCTTGGGCTTTTCAAAAGTAAATATTTCATATCTGAATTCAAGTCAAGAAGGTGTAATGTTATTCCTAAAGGAGAACACGCATGCTTTTGCAAAACAAAATGTAAATTCTAGCTGCCTTGGTGTTGGGTTTGGGATAAAGGAATATTTACCCAACTTCCAGCCTTTAAAGTAAGGCAGATATTGGCTTGAAAAAAAATATCTGTTGGGAGATGACCCTGCAAGCTGAAAACTATTCACATCCTTCACCTGGGTAAAACCTTTTGAGGGGATTCTCTGGTTGATCGTTGAGACACAGATATAAGTAATTGCACAATTATCACAGAATTATAATAGCAAGTTATTAGGAACAACCGCAATGTCCAACTGCAGGAAACTGTTAAGTAAATGGCAATATATCCCATCAGTGAAATATTGGTCATTTAGCATTCATACGACACATACTTACTGAGTGCCTACCGTGTACCAAGGGCAGGGTTAGGAGGTGGGTAGACAACGATAAACTGGCAGATTTTGCAGCAGTTCACAATGGCTGCTACAAATATGGTGCTTTGAGGAACTCTTACAATACAAGATCAGAACGCTTGTGAAATTTTATAATCTTGATTCCATTGAAAACATACACGAATGTACTCTCTGGGACACTGACTTATTTTTTTACTTTTATTTATTTCTCCAAATGTCTTTGGTTATTAAACTATATCTCCAAATCGTATTAAGATGCACATAAAAATATCTTTGGTTTTTAAACTATTTCCCCTAATAGTTTAAGGTGCACATAAAAATTCTATAGTGGGCGAAAAACGGATTTTAAAAAGCATCTCAATATTAATTTGGAGCTGGCCCTCTTAGGAACTGTTGGTCTATCAGAAGTCACTCTCCCCTTGGAAGTGACGTGAAGTGTCCTCCATGGTAGGAAAGGCTCCTGGCCCCAGAGAGATGTTTTACAGTAGAAGCTGTGGGGCGTTTGTGCCTCCAGCTCATGCCGTACCCACCCCTCTTCCTCCAGAAGCTCATGGAGAATCTTGCCTCCTCTGTTCCCGTCCTGTCCCTGCGGACCTGCCGGCTGCTTCCGGTCAGAGCAAACAAAGGTACTTCATCATCGGCTCCACGCACTCCCCAAGGACTGAGCACTCGGCTGCCACTGTCTGAGGTAAGCTGTGTGTGAGTGTGCGCACGCATGCGCCTGTGTGTATGTGTGTGTGTGTATGTGTGCGAGTGTGTGTGTCTACGACAGGGAGAGAGAGAGAGAGAGAGCCAGCCCACCCGCCAAAGAGCTTTATTTACTGTTTCTTGTTTTCACCCCTGACCTTGAAAGAGTCAATATTTTGCGGTTCGTATTCCAGGACTGCGTCTGGTGGACACTCACTGAATAGGATATATGAATTAAGATACATTGTTTAGGGGTATTCTGTGAAAGATTTTTGTTTCTACTTTTGACTTAATGAGCTCCATCTCAATTAAATTATCAGGTGTATTATGAACATTTAACGTTTATAGAAGGCTATAAACTTTATGTGCCTTCAGATCGCAAGCTCCGTGTGTTAATGGCAGCTCCGTAGTTGCAGAGCTCTCCACCAAGGCGGAACTGGGACACAGAGCTCCAGGCAGGACTCTGATCCTGGCAGAGCTTAGGGACACACAACTGGAATCAGACAATGGCGATGCTGTGTGGTCGGTGCTGAGAGCCGGAGGAGGTGCCTGACCTCGAATGGGCAGTGCAGTTAAGGAAGGCTTCCCGGAGGAGGCCACGTCTGAGCGGAAACATGAAGACTGGAAAAGTTACCAGGCAGAGGGCAGGGGAGGAAAGAAGGAGCGTTCTAAGCAGCGGGAACAAAAGGGACAAGGGCCCGAGGCCAGAAGGATGGGGAGGAGTTGAATGCGGCTGTAGGGGGAGAGGCCAGTGCTCAGTGATGGGTGGGAGAAGGCGGCAGGGCCTAGAGGACTCCCACCCTTGAGGATGATGGTCCTAGACACATATGGCCAGCTCATCTGTTGCCATGGGAACTGCTTTGGCGCCTCTGATACCGGGTCACCTGTGGATGACGCATCCTTTGGCTTTGATGTGCTGCTGGCTGCAGACGACACTGCATACCAGTCCCCTCCCCACCCCCAGCCCTCCTGGGTGGTTCACAGCGCTCGTGGCCATTGACCATGTGCAGCTGCTCCTGGGCTGTCTTCCCCTCCACAGCGGTGACCCAAGAAGGCAGGACCTCCATGCATTTTACCCGAAATGTGGGCACAAAGAAAGCGCCCATAAAATCCTTATTGAATGAATGAATATGAAGGGGCAATGGAAGCACTGTGGTTCTCCCTAAGGCCAGTGAGCAGGTGGCCTGGCTGGGTGGGAAACAGCAAGCCCGAAGAATGAATGGTCATGGGGGAGTGGGGGTGTGGAGCTGTCTCTTATACACATCTCTTTTTCACTCAGAGGGTGGGGGGTGGGTAGGGGGTGGCATTTTCTACTTATGAACTGGTTTATTTCAATCATCTTAGTTCTTCCTCTGGCTCAGAAATGTGGTCTTCAAGTCTGAAGGTACACGTGCTCTGCTGAGTCATCTATTTTTTTTTTTAATGGAGGTAAATAACCTCCCAGGTGGTGCTAGTAGTAAAGAATCCACCCGCCAATGTAGGAGATGTAAGAGACGTGGGTTCGATCCCTGGGTCAGAAAGATCCCCTGCAGGGGGGCATGGCAACCCACTCCAGTATTCTTGCCTGCAGAGTCCCATGGACAGAGGATCCTGGCAGGTACAGTCTACAGGACTGCAGAGTCAGACATGACTGAAGTGACTTAGCATGCACACAAATAATGTAAAATTCATCATTCTAATCATTTTTAATTATTTACAATTTAGTCAATTAAATCATTCCATTTAATCAATTAAATCATTTACAATTCAGGGGATTTTAGTGCAGTGTTGTGCCGCCAGCACCACTCTAATTTCAGAACATTTTCACGAACCAAGAAACACACTCCATACCCAGTAAGCAGACGACCCCCATTCCCTCCTCCCCGCTGGCTCCTGGCAGCCACTCGCCTACATTCTGTCTCTACAGATTTGCCTCTTCTGGACATTTCATATAAATGGACTCCTAGCATATTTGGCCTTTTCTATCTGGCTTATTCACTCAGCAAGTGGTTTCAAGATTCATCCACGCTGTAGCATCAGCTCTTCATTCCTTTTTATGGCTGAATAATAATCCTCTGTGTGGATATGCCATCCTTTGTTTACCCATTCACCAGGTGATGCACATCTTGGATTCTTCCCTTTTTTGACTATTATGCTTATTCAAGTTACCAAATTAATACATCTTCCTTATGAAAATGCAAGCCTGACACGCACATGCACACACACACTCACACACACACACACACACACACACACACACACGGTAGGGCTCCCTTGGGATTCACCGCACCACACCATCACCCTCTGCCCATGGGTTCTTCTGCCTTGAAATCTTCCTTGTCTCTCTTCACTTCTTTCTCTACATTGCTAAGAACTTTCCCCAAGGGTGCCACTCTTCCTGGGGCCCCCAGGCCCCAGATTCCTCTGCCTCACTAGCTCCAGCTCACTTTCAACTTTCAGGAGGTGTTGCCACCTCCGGAAGCCATCCCTGGTTCCTAAGGAGGAGTCCTGAGCTGTCCTCACCCTAAACGCTGGTGGATGTCTGTCTCTCTTAGCCTCCCCTACAAGACCATAGCTACCTGAGGCCAGGACCATACCTCCTAGTCTCTGAGACGGCTGGGTACATGCTCAGCAAGGGCTCTGTTGAAACTGAATGATTGTGGGATATGCAGGTCAGAGGCGGGTTGCCATAGAAACCCAATTTGGGGATGCCTAAGAGAGGGACCCGTCTGTTTGATGCAGCCACCCTTCTGTCAATGTTTCCAGTGACAGACTGGCTGCCTCCAGGATCACTCACTCCTTCCAGAACCTCCTTTGGTGCATCCACCGACGGAGTGACCATCAGCCTGCCAGGCCCTGTGGCCTTGGGTCAAGCTTGAGCTGGTTTATATTCTAGTTCTCAGGCTACAGAGGGAACGGTCACCATTTCCGTCACACGCCTCTGTGCTCACCAGGTGCCCCTTTGCCTGGAGTTTGTTTTTAGTCACCAAGTCATGCCCGATTCTTTGTGACTCCATGGACTGTAGCCCGCCAGGCTCCTCTGTCCATGGGATTGTCCAGGCAGGAATACTGGAGTGGGTTTCCATTTCCTTCTCTAGGGGATCTTCCAGACTCAGGGATCGAACTCACGTCTCCTGCATTGACAGGTGGATCCTTCACCACTGTGTCACCTGGGGAGTCACATAGTGAAAATAAAATTCGAATAGTATTGTCTAAAGGTATATTTCATTTATGCATCTTGGGAGGAAGTCCCCCAATGTCTTCACTTCTATTTTGTACACATTGTCGCCATGCTACATGCTGAGCCCTAAACTGGTTGTGCAAAGCGTTAAACCTGGAGTTACTTAATGCCTGTGAGGCATCAGGTAACAGCTATCACCTTCTCTGAAATACACACTTCCCAGTGCATCTGGCCCAGTGAAAAAACACGGTGGATAATAATAGCAGCTACCCTAGGGGATTGTCAGGAGTAAATTAGTATTGAGTATTAAATTAATTAATTAGTACTCAGTGAGTATTCATTTAATAAAACATGTAAATGCCAGGCTCAGTGCTTGGCACGGAGTTAACCCTCAGTAAGTGCCCATCACCACCATCATCACCATCATCATGCTTATCGTCTTTGTTGTCATTATGACTAGACTTGGAATCAGGCAGAACCAAGTTTGAATCTCAGTTCACTTGCTGTGCCCCCTTGGGCGCCATGCTTGACTTCTCTGCATATGAGTTTCACATCGGTAAAAGGGGAATAATAATGGCCTGGCCTTGTTGCAGAGATAATTAAATAAGTTACATGTGTAAAAGTAAGGATAATGAGAGCATGTGGAAGGCAAGCAGCGCCTGAGGGCACGTGGAAGACATCGGTTCCTTTCCCTCGTGTGACAGGGAGAGTCACAAATGCCCTGATCATCTTCCTGCCTTAACGCAGCTGTGTGAGATCCCGGGGAGATAATGTGCAGGAAGTGGTTTGGAAATGCTGAAGTGCTATAAACACGTTTATAATGATTATGACTAATTAAAATTTAGGGCAGCCAAGAGGGAGGCATGGTGTGAGATGAAGCTCCAGCCTCCTGCCTTCAGAGGGTTTTTGAGAGACTCAGAAAACATAACCAGTTAAGAGACTATGAGTGATGGGTTGCTTGGAGGCTGAAAAGTGAAAGTTAGTCACACAGTCGTGTCCGACTCTTTGTGACCCCATGGACTGTAGCCCACCAGGCTCATCTGTCCATAGCATTCTCCAGGCAAGAGTACTGGAGTGGGTAGCCATTCCCTTCTCCAGGGGATCTTCCCAACCCAGGGATCCAACCCAGGCTTCCTGCATTGCAAGCAGATTTGTGGAGTCTGCAGGCCAGCAAACTCCCTGGGTCCGTCCATACCTTCAGCTCCTTGTGCATCCATCTCTCCATTCATAAACACACAATGTGTCTACCCTGCACCCGGGGCAACCAGGGGTGNGCCATTCCCTTCTCCAGGGGATCTTCCCAACCCAGGGATCCAACCCAGGCTTCCTGCATTGCAAGCAGATTTGTGGAGTCTGCAGGCCAGCAAACTCCCTGGGTCCGTCCATACCTTCAGCTCCTTGTGCATCCATCTCTCCATTCATAAACACACAATGTGTCTACCCTGCACCCGGGGCAACCAGGGGTGCAGGTACTAAGGGGGAAGCCCTGTTCCTGCCCCCAAAGTGCTGACCGTCCACACGTGAGACAGGAAAACAGTAAGTCAGAACCTCCCCCTCTGATGTCCTCTATGGGGTCACCTGTCATGTGCAGGGCCAGCCATTTCGGAGGTTCACCCCCCGCCACCGCATCCCACCAAGTACAAGCTCCCTAAGGCCAAGGACTCTGTCTTGTCCTCTGCATTTCCCCAACACCCAGCACAGGACTGGACATCTGGAAGGTGTGGGTGGATGAGTGTCAAGTTGAACCAACTTAATAAAAGCTGCTCTCTGAGCAGTCAGGGACCAGGCATGCATTACCCCAACCCACAAGGTCATTCATATCTCTTTTAACAATACTGCAATCTGATCTGGGCCGCCACTCTGAGATCTTTCCATCTGTGTTTTCTCTGAGTTCCCATCACTCCCCGCCCGCTCTGCAGAAACTAGTGAGCTGGTGGCCAAGCTCTGGGCTGTGGCTGCTCTACTTACCGGTTCCTGCAGGGACATCCAAGTGGGATCAGAGAGCTGTTCCATTGCCTTTTGTGTCCGATGGAGGAGCTGAGTTCTCCACCTTCCATCGCCAGCCCTCTTCCTGCACCCTCAGACCAGCTCCCCCGCCCCCATTTTCTCACCGCCACCCCGCACCAGACAACAGACTGCTCTTTTTTTCCCAAAGAGCAGCACTTTTTATATCACTGCCATGTACAAAAATACTTCTCGAATCTCTCTCACTGTCATCTGCAGGGAAAAGTCCAAACCCCTAAACTCGGCATTGGTAGTCTTCGCCACTCTCTCCGGTTCTTACTCCCTCTCCTCTCGCTCCAACCCCACCTGCCAATGCACCCAACCCTCTGGCTCCTCACAAGACACATGCCGCCTTTCCCACCCCGTGTCTTTCTCACAGCTTCCTCCATACCTAAGCCCTGCTGCCCTGGGATGCTGCTTCAGAAGCAAATTCTTCCTCGAAGACTTCAGTGGTTTCCATCAGCTGGAAGCCGCCTCTAGCCCACATTCCTCACTGTATCTGCACTGTCTTATGTCATTCATCTCTCTCACTGTCTGTGCACACAGAGACGTGCCATCCTACACATTACATAGACATGCATGCATGCATGTTTCCCAGATGGCATTTGTCCCAGGTCTCAGGCCTGTTTGTCCACAGGAGTCATATTGTATTTCCCCCAGCCCACTGCACCACTGGGATGAGTCTCTGGCTTCTCTCTGAGCTCCCAAAGAATCCCCTCGCCCAGGCAGTGATGAGCAATGCAGAACCTACTGAAGGGGAGCAACAGGAGACTGGAAGGGGCTCCGTTACCTGCTCTACAGCGAGCAACCTCACATCCCTAAGTGTCCCCCATGGGGACACTTCTCTTCTCCTGGGACTCCCCTCAAGATACAAGAGCCCAGAAATGGATAGACAGGGTTCTTTCTGACCCCCGCCTCCACAGCTTACCCAGGTCTAGTGGCATCAGTCAAATCAGTGAGTCACATCCCAGAGTTTCATCGACCTGTGGTCTAAGGGTCACCTGTGGTCATGGGGCACAAACTGAGGCTTCCTAGGGGTTCAGCTTCTTTGCCCAAAGGGATCAATTTTAAGTCAGCTGCAGAACTAGCATCACAACTCTCTTGCTGATCCGAACAAAGTCGTTTAGTTTCCTCTGCTCTCATGTTGTCGTTCATCACTCAGTTATGCCTGACTCTGCGACCCCATGGACTGCAGCATGTGAGGCTCCCCTGTCCTTCACTATCTCCTGGAGTTTGCTCAGACTCATATCCACTGAGTTGATGATGCCATCCAACCATCTCATCCTAGTACTTGCAATTAAAACTCAAATTCACTATTTGTTCTCCTGCCCTCATCACATAAGCTGAACAATATTCATAACTGTTATGGATGGGGTGTTTGTATTCCCACAAATTTCTTTGTTGAAGCCCTAACCCCCAGGGTGATGGTATGAGGAAGTGGGGCCTTTGGGAGTTACTTAGGTCAGGAGGATGGGGCCCGCATGAATGGGATTAGTGCCCTGATAAAAGAGACCCCAGAGAGCTCCCACACCCTGTCTGCCCTGTGAGGACACAGAGAGAAGTTAACAGGCTGCAGGCTGGAAGAGGTTCTCACCCTGATCTGGCCCTCCAGCTCCCAGAACTGTGAAGAGTACATTTCTGTGGTTGATAAGCCACCCAGTTGATGGTACTTTTTATCACAGCAGGCATGGACTAAGACAGCAGCTAACACGTAAGTACTTATAATGCTCCAGGCTGTGTTAGAAGCACTTTGCACACATCCATCCACTCACTCCATCATCACAACCAAGTCTGTGAAGTGTATATTATTATCACACCTCTTTATAGACGTGGAAACACGGAGGTTAACCAACTTGCCCTTGATCACAGAGCTAGCGAGAGCAGAGGTGGGATTTGAACCCTGTAGTCTGGCTCTGTGGCTGAGCTCCTAGTGCCTGTGCAGCACATGATGACGAAGCCCTGAGAAATCCCCGATTCAGAGCTGATCCAGATAAAGCATCTCATACCGTGTGCCTTGTCTGAAGCTCAGACATGAGCATCCCTTCTCTGCCCACTTTCATTTCAATAGCAATTTTGTCTGTTGTGGTCCTTCCAGAACCCACTGGGTACCAAGCTGTGACCCCTCTTGCTCACAGCAGCAAACCCTGCAAAGGGGCTCCCACTCAACACCATGTCCATTTTCCCAGCTTTCGGGAAACATACAGAGCAGGCTCTTGAAGGTGGAGCTGCCATCCTCACCATCTGCTCTTCTGGGGCACATCCTGAACTGGCTTCCCTGCAGAGGCTCAGTAGGGCCACGGGAGGCAATGGGGCAGATGAGTCCCCCCAGAAAGGGCTGTACCCCCTTCTTCCACCCCCATCTGCGTCTGCTTCAGTCCACAGTTTATGAGGAGTGAGGGGGTAGACATACTGTGTTATCCCCAGCTAGTCCAGCCAGACTTCCGGAACCTTCCTGAGCTTCAGTGTCCACTGAAACCGCACGCCATATCTGCCAACCTGAAGAGCTGGGGCCTCCTCTGAACTTAAAACAGGCCCCAGAGTCAGTGGCAGTACCTCCAACTTTAGAAAAGGCACAGCTGAGGGACCCTGAACGAGAAAGGGGAGCCCTGAGGACTGACATCTGCCCGCCCTGCAGCTCAACAGAGGAGACACAGACTAATATCTGTCCTAACAGAAGCCCATTGACAAGTTGTCTTTGAAAACCACCAGTCCTCGTGGGCCCTTGAATGAGCCTTCAGCATCTCCAGGCCATGATCTCTCCATCTGCCTGGAGACGAGTGTGGGCTGGACCATTAATAAATACCCAGAGGAGTTTTAAATGACCTTGATGCCTAGTCCTCAGGCCAGGAGGCTCCCTCTGCTTGGTTTGGGAGGGGCCCAGGGATTGACACTTCTGCCAGCTCCCAGGCAGTTTTGACAAGAAGTCTGGATCCAGGTGACCTCCACAGTGGCCCACTCCACCAGGCAGAAACTTCTGGAGTTGCTTGCAAAAAAAACTAAATTCAGAAGGGCCACATAGGTGATCAGTTTACTCAAAGTGCCTTTGAGAGGTGGCTCCAGGGAAAGTCGATTCACCAGACAGCAGCTAAGGCAGGAGTCGCTCTCGCCTTCCCCTGAAGGCTTCCTTCTGAGATCACGTGCTGCATCTCCCCAGGCCCGGCCCTGACTCCCCTTGTCTGTGTGGCTGCAGAGTGTGGGGACCCAACATGGGGCAGGAGACAAGTTCATTACTGATTAACTTGACCACTGGCAAAGACTTAGCTGCATTAAGAGATGGGGCTGGTTTTCTCCCTCCAAAGGTGGTGATGTGAATGGTTATGAATGTGGTTCAGGACCTGAACTGCCCAGGTTTGACCCCGAGAAACACCGAGCTCTAGGTGGGTCACCTTGGGCGAGGCATTCAGCATCCATGACTCCCTTTCTTCATCTGTGACGTAGGAGATGAGGGCAGTGCTCCATCCCAGGGAGGCGTGTGATGACCCGAGTCCAGCTCTCCACACTGCACACCCTGAATACCGTGTGATGATGGCCATTATGACTATTAGATAATTTCTTTTGATGTGGACCATCTTTAAAATCTTTACTGAATTTGTTACAATATTGCTTCTGTCTTATGTTTTGGATTTCTGGCTGTGAGGCATGAGGGGTCTTAACGTCATGACCAGGGATTGAACCCACACCTCCTGCATTGGAAGGTGCAGTCTTAGCCACTGGACCTCCAGTGGAGTCCCTATTAGATCATTTCTTACAGGGGAGAGAAACATTGGTGTTCCTTGTCAGTAAAGGGTCCAAAATTCTTTTTGTTTCACCTTATTTTTTTCTCTGAAAAAAAAAAAAAAAAGTAACCCAGGTGGTGGTAGGGGTCAAGGACCTGCCTGCCAATGCAGAAGATGTGAGAGACTCAGGTTCGATCCCTGGGTCGGGAAGATCCCCTGGAGAAGGGAATGGCAGCCCACTCCAGTATTCTTGCCTAGAAAATCCCATGGACAGAGGAGCCTGGTGGGCTTCAGTCCATGGGGTTGCAAAGAGTCAGACAGAACAGTAGCAACCTAGCACACACACAACCATTAAAATCCAAATGTGAGTGAAGAATAGAAACTTCCTTTGAAGGTCTTTTTAACCCAGGATGACATGTTATCTGTCTAAGATTAGTGACATTCATTTCTTTATCAAATCAAATTTTACCTATCAAATATCTGATGTGCCAGATGCTGGGCTTGGTGTGGGAGCTCTGGCCAGGAGTGAGACAGACTCACCATTCTAGCCTCACAGAACTAACAGCAGACTAAAATGGTACGTAAATGCTTACACAAGAAATGAATCAATTTCACTTCTCGTCATTGCTATGAAGAGGGACATGAGGGTCTATGACCAGGGACTCTGGGTGGGGAAACTTTCAGAGGAAGGAACAATTAAGCTAAGATCTGAAGGATGAGTAGAGCCTTCTGGGTGCTGTGGGGAAGAGCATCATCGCAGGGGGAACAGCATATACAAGTCCTGAGGCAAGAAAGGATCTGGAGACTCTGGGGCTGGTCCAAGGTCAGTGTCCCTGGAGGGCAGCAAGCGTGGGAGGGGGTGTTGGGAGATGCAGTCAGGGAGGCTGGCCATCCAGGGGGCTGGATGCTGGGGTGACAGTTTTTGTTTTCTTCCCAGTGCTGCCGGAGAGTTTTAAAGCGGAGATGTGAACTGCCCTGGCGTTGGTTCACTGTGTCCGCTGTTTGGAAAGTTGATAGCAGGGTCACAAGTGGATGTGAGAAAGACCAGTGAGGGAGCCCCAAGGTGCTGAGCATCATGATGAGCTGAAAGGTCCGAATAACAAAACCATAACATTCAGACAAAACTGGGGCTGCCGGTGATGGTTGGAGGAGGGAAGAGAAAGAAACCACCAGCGATGGACACGTGCTGTGTGTCAGGGTCAGTGGCGTGGCGTCACGAGAATTTTCACACAAGAGTGGAAAGGACTGTAACCCAGGGCTGAGCACCCTTTCTGCTCCGTGATCCTCAATGCTTGACCCTCCTGCTGTGGTGGAAGGGTCATGCCAGGGAACCTCTCCCCCAGTTTTGTGTCTTGTGGTTGAACGTGGGGGTCTCCTGACTCTGGGGCTTCTGGGAGCTTCCTGATGACAGAAGTGACAGGGTGGTTTCCTTTCCTTTCCTTTCCTTTCACTCTGTGCCTCACCCTCGGGCCCCGGCATCATTTTCTTAGTCATCATTTGTGTCTGTCCAGCCCCTGGCTCTCTGATGAATGACTTTGGCATCTCACTGCACTCTGAGCTGATTGCATCGCCTCGCCATGATGATTCACAGTTGTCAGAGACTGGGCACCTCCAGATGACCTGTACAAACTGAGACCTGGGGTGATCTCTGAAGCACTAGAGAGCCCCCAATAAGGAAACCCCCCTGGGGTTGTGAGTGTGCCTCAAGACTCAAGGTAGAAATAGAGGAACTGAAACCCACAAACCTCTCTGCATCCTGGCCCACAGTTGTCTTTTTTTTTTTTTAAAGATCACTGAGATGTTTCAGTTATACCTTTCTGGACATTTTAATTTCATTTTCTTATCTTAGGTCTCTCAGTCATGTCCTACTCTTTGCAACTGCATGGACTGTAGACTGTCAGGCCCCTCCATCCAAGGGATTCTGTCTAGCTTTTGCAACCCAGACTCGCTGAGCAGAGATGTGTGAATGAGGTCATCTTCTCAGAGATTCTCAGACCTAAGCTTTCGCTTTCCACTGTAACTTCAGGAGCTGTCAGTGTATCAGGTTCCCTGTGACCGTGAAGGAAGGCAGTGAAGAGTAAGAAAGAAAAAAGTCACAGCCAAGGAAAAACAGGTTTCTTCCCCGGAGTGGGGGAGGGGGCGGGCTTGTATAATTGATTACAGCTGTGTATAACCACTGCATCCCTGGGGATGGAAGAGATCCTCACCGTAAATTCCAAATCAGCTTAAACTTGATTTTTGTCACAGGCAGTCAAATCATGTATACAGATACACAACCTGGTATCTTGCAGTCAAAGTACCCAACAGCTTTGGGTATAGTGTTCCCGACAGGTGAGTAAATACGGCCCAAAAGAGATACTGAGGAAGAAAGGAGAGGAGAATAACAAGGACTGACCTCCTAGAACATTCCAGGAGCTTAAGTTACCATTTTGTGTGCATTTCCTATGTAAGGGAAGAGTGAGTCCAATAAAAGGCATGTTGCTGCAAGCAACAGAACCCCTCAATCACTCTTCAAGGAGTCAGAGGTGCATGGTCTCGAGGCTGGTCTGGCACCTCAGTGGTACCAGCAACCAATCAGCTGCTTTCCCTCCTTCAGATCCACTGTCTGCAGCTTGTTGGTGTTTCTTCCAGGTGATATATGCCTCATGGTCACAACAGGGCTGCTCCAGCTTCAGGCTTCACATCTGTGTCCCAAGAGGGGAAGGTAAACCTTTCCCAAATGGCTCCAGCAGACTTTATTCTGTATCTCATTGGCCAAGTTAAAGTGAGTTAAAGTGAAGTCGCTCAGTCGTGTCCGACTCTTTGCGACCCCATGGACTGTAGCCCACCAGGCTCCTCCATCCATGGGATTCTCCAGGCAAGAATACTGGAGTGGGGTGCCATTTCCTTCTCCAGGGGATCTTCCTGACCCAGGGATCGAACCCAGGTCTCCTGAATTAGAGGCAGATACTTTAACCTCTGAGCCACCAGGGAAGAGCCCTCATTGGCCAAGTTTGTCCATAAATATGTTCCATGGCCATTCCTACCTGAAGGCCAGTTACCACCTTTCCAACCTCTAGGTTGGGAGATGACAGAAGAAAAAAGGATTGGGAAAAGTTGTGAATTGGCCAGCAACTTTCCTTATTAGCATGTGCAGACCATGGGTTTCAAAGTGTTGGACACGACTGAGCAGCTAACACACACACACACACACACACACACACACACACACACACACACTACGTTGTGTCTGCGAACAGTAAGAACTGGCTGTGAGTGGTCCCCAGAGGGTGTGCTCACAGGCAAGATGGAGGAGGACCCGATGTGCCCGTGGGAGCCACTGAAGGTCCTTAAGCCAGATGGAGGACTGTCAGGACCAGAGCTACATTCTAGAAAGATCACCTTGGTTATTATGTAGAGGATGGCTTGGAGGGGAGTTGTACTAGGAGCAAATTAGAGGCATTCCAGGGCTCATCCTATGAACTGAAGATAGTACTTACAGGTATAGAATTTAGAGTAACCCCTTCCTGAGCTGCTTATTGGATCAAAAATGTGCCTGAAAAGATAAATAAGACTAAACTAAAACTCTTGAGAAATACAGAAGAATTTATCCTGGTGCAGAAATAGACTCTGATATGGCACTTATATCTGATTTTTCAGATGATGCAAATGGCTTTTCTTTGCATTGCTATGCATAAGCAAATTCCAGTCCCCATTAAGTTACTGACTCAGCCACATAAAAAGAACTCAAGGTTGCATCTATGGGAGAGTGAGTACAAATCACATTAACGGTATAGAATAGGACATTAGACTAAGTATTTCCAGCAATTGAAGAATGAGAAATATCATTATACATGTTCCTCTTATAGAGCTGCTGGCCTTGTTAGAAAGGCTGTCTTGTTGTTATCCAGTCACTAAGTTATGTCTGACTCTTTGTGACCCCATAGACTGCAGCACACCAGGCTCCTCTGTCCTACACAATCTCCTAGAGAGTGCTCAGATTAATGTTTATTGGACTGATAATGCTATCTAACCATCTCATCCTCTGCCGCTCCCTTCTTTTGCCTCCAGTCTTTTCCAGCATTAGGGTCTTTTCCAATGAGTTAGTTCTTCGCATCGGGTGGCCGAAGTATTGGAGCTTCAGCTTCAGCAACAGTTCTTCCAATGAATATTCAGGGTTGATTTCCTGTAGGATTGGCTGGCTTGATCTTGCTGTCCAGGGGACTCTCAAGAGTCTTCTCCAGCCCACATTTCAAAAGTGTCAGTTCTTTCGTGCTCAGCCTTCTTTATGGTCCAACTCTCACATCCATACATGACTAGTGGAAAAACCATAGCTCTGACTATATGGATCTCTGTCAGCCAAGTGATGTCTCTGCTTTTTAATATCCTGTCTAGGTTTGCATAGCTTTTCTTCCAAGAAGCAAGTATCTTTTAATTTCATGGCTGCAATCACTGTCTACAGTGATTTTGAGGCCCAAGAAAATAAAATCTGTCACCGTTTCCTAATATATTTCTATATTTGGTTAGAAAGGCCACAGTATAGTTACATATACTATTAAAAATTCAGATGATAAAAATTAATTTTGAGTAATGTGTGTTTGTTACAAAAACATGTATAAAATAGAGAAAAAAAATTTAAGAAGAAAACATCAAAAACCATAAAAACAAAATAGTTGTTGCTATTTCGGCCCATGTCTTTTTTTATCCTTATAGGTAAGTTTCCAATATCCATAACTGTAGTATAATTTATATGCTGCTTTTTAAAAAATTATTCATATGCATTAAAAAAATTTAAGTCTGTATTGAATTTGTTTCAATATTACTTCTGTTGTTTTATTTGTTCTGATTTTCTGGCCTCAAGGCATGTGGGATCTTAGTTCCCCAACCAGGGTTTGAACTCACACCCCTTAGCATTAGAAGGCAAAGTCTTAACTACTAGCCCACCAAGGAAGTTCCTATATGTTGCTTTAAAAAAAAAATCTCATCTGATCTTGTAGGTTTTTTCCCCACCATGATAACATAGTTTTCCTAAACTTCGGTTCTCATGGTTTCATAAACAAAACTTTCTTGACCCCTGATATTGAACATTTCAGTGGCTTCCTTTTTTTTTCATAATAAATAATGTGATGCTTATCATTGTGTATAAATTTTTGTCTTCATTGAAGACTATTTCTTGGAGATTGATTCTCAGAGATGGAATTACTACCTCAAAGGGAACAAACAATTTTAAGTCATTGATACCTCCTGCTGAATCAGATTTTCAGACTCATGATAAAAATTCAATTAAAGACAGACAATGCAGTGAGGAAACCTGCCTTCCGAATTCTCTCCCTGGCAGTGGGCTTGGTCCTTAGGTCTGTGGACGATTTATTGTCTTATTTTTAAAGAGGATCAATATGCCCAGAAGCCCCAGTGTAATGAGATTCAGAGGGGCCTCAACTCATGAAAGAATCCATTAATTAGACCAGAATGTTAAGAACAGTGAAAGTGAAAACGGTCCAATGAATCTTGATATTGAAACACTGATTAGGGCATTTGGGGGGAAAAGAGCATTTTACTTTTATCTATATTTTTTGTATCCCATACAATTGGGAAACTCATGGAAACAGAACAGAGGTTATCTGTGTCATAGTATATGCTCTTTCCACACTACACACTTGCACGCTGACCCCCACTACACTCACTCAAAATTTATTTCAAGAACAATCACTGCATGTCTGCCAGAGTCCTTCATCACACTTCCGGGGTAGCTCAGATGGTAAAGAATCTGCCCACAATGCAAGAGACCCAGGTTTGATCCCTGGGTCAGGAAGATCCCCTAGAGGAGGAAATGGCAACCCACCCCAGTGTTCTGGCCTGGGAAATCCCATGGACAGAGGAGCCTGGTGGGCTACAGTCCATGAGATGGCAAAGAGACACGACTGAGCAACTAGCATTTTCACTTCGCTTCACTTCTGCCAGGGCCCTTCATCACACTAGCCCTGTGATGCGTGTTATCACTGTCACTTACAGATGGGGAAACTGAGAGATTAAGTATCGTGGCCAAGGTCACAGAGGTAGTAAGTTATAGAGCTGGTACACTTTGTCATCACGGCCTTTTATGAAAAAACAGGCCTGATTCTTTTAAAGTAATTTGGAGAAGCTGCTTAAAGTGCTTTTTACACTGATCCTGGCTTATTTTATTTGTAGTCTATTTACTGCAGTTATAAAAAATATCCTGTTCATTCCAGTTCTTTCCTGTCACTTGTGCAAAATTGGTATCTCTCTCTCCCATTCATTCATCCATTCTTTTATGCATCCACTCTTCCCAAACACACACACACAGTGGTGGATTGGTGCTGGCTTCTCCTGGCTGGTCAGAGCTGCTTGTGAACATCTCTACTGGCTCCTCAGTGACATTCCCATTGGTGGCTGGAAATCAGCCACGGTGGGAATATTTATATCACAGAAATTGACAAATGCTAAAAATCAGGGCTGTTTTTTTCTGAGAGCCCCACATATACCAGCTAACTACTGCGGTTCTCCTGCAGGAAAAGCTGTGCCTTTCTTCATCTTTTGCCACTATCAGTCAAGAACAACTCTTTATGGCCTGTGGAATTTCCCAGGAAAGAGTGCTGGAGTGGGTTGCCATTTCCTTCTCCAGGGAATCTTCCTGACCCAGGAATTGAGCCGCATCTCCTGCATTGGCAGGTGGATTCTTTGCCACTGCACTACCTGGGAAGCCCATAGCCCCTCATCCTAATGAAACCCCAGGAGGCAGGAGGGGCCACGGGAAACAGACTCAGCAGGAAGGGACCTTCACAACAGACTCAGTGTGTCTGAAGGGAGGCCCTCAGTGAGTGGACCCTGTTCTGAGCTTTAAGTACCATGTGAAATACCCCTTCAGTGGCTTAACACACATTCTAGCAAGTCTCATTTTTACTCCATTCATAGATTAACTTCTGTGATAGTATAACTTATAATAAGAAATGTATATTTGATCCTCCACCCATTGCTCCAGGCACATAGCTCCCCAAACCCTTGGAATGTCTTAAGGGGGTTAAGATACAGATGGCTTTGTTATGTTAATGAGATGACTGGGGAGGGGTGCCCCCAGGTAACCTAAAGGTGGGGGTCAGTTGCTAGGGAACCAGCCCTGTGATTAGAGCGTTGGAATTTTTCATCCCCCCCCCAGAGAGCTTTCCAGGTGGTGCAAGTGGTAAACAACCCATCTGCCCAAGCAGGAGATGTGGGTTCAATCCCTGGGTCGAGAAGATCCCCTGGAGGAGGGCATGGCAGCCCACTCCAGTGTTGTTGCCTGGAGAATCCCCTGGACAGAGGAGCCTGGTGACCTACAGTTCCTGAGGTCACAGAGTCAGATGTGACTGCGCACACCAAGGAGCTATACAAAACAGAAACCTTTCATTCAGCTCAGTTCAGCCGCTCAGTTGTGTCCGACTCTTTGCAGCACCATGGACTGCAGCATGCCAGGCCTCCCTGTCCATCACCAACTCCCGGAGCTTGCTCAGACTCACGTCTATCGAGTCGGTGATGCCATCCAACCATCTCATCCTCTGTCGTCCCCTTCCCCTCCTGCCCTCTGTCTTTCCCAGCATCAGGGTCTTTTCAAATGAGTCAGTTCTCATCGGGTGGCCAAAATATTGGGGTTTCAGCTTCAGCATCAGTCCTTCCAATGAATAGTCAGGACTGATCTCCTTGAGAATTGATTGGTTTGATCTCCTTGCAGTCCAAGGGACTCTCAAGAGTCTTCTTCAACACCACAGTTCAAAAGCATCAATTCTTCAGCGCTCAGCTTTCTTTGTAGTCCAGTTCTCACGTCCATACATGACTGCTGGCAAAACCATAGCTTTGGCTAGATATAGCTTTGTTGGCAAAGTAATGTCTATGCTTTTTAATATACTGTCTANCAAGAGTCTTCTTCAACACCACAGTTCAAAAGCATCAATTCTTCAGCGCTCAGCTTTCTTTGTAGTCCAGTTCTCACGTCCATACATGACTGCTGGCAAAACCATAGCTTTGGCTAGATATAGCTTTGTTGGCAAAGTAATGTCTATGCTTTTTAATATACTGTCTAGGTTGGTCATAGTTTTTCGTCCAAGGAACAAGCGGTTTTTAATTTCATGGCTACAGTTGCCAACTGCAATGATTTTGGACCTTTTATTGACAGAGAGTTAAGAAAGTGGATTGCTTCATCTTTTGGGGAAGTGATGAAGGGTCTATTGGGAGAATTACCTCACTACTGCTAACCAGGAAACCCCAGACTGACTTGGTAAGACTACCTTACTGGGAGAGGCTGAGACTGCCGTCAGGCTAGAGATGTGGTCTTGGTTTGCTGACGTGGGGCTTAGCACAAGTGACTCTATTTGGAGTCACACTGTTGTTTCTCTATAACAAGGCTTTACAAAAAAGATGGGGTTCACAGAGCTTCCAGGTGGATGAACCAGAGCTCATCCATGTGCCTGGAGGGTGCGGCACACCAGACTCCATGGGGATAAAAGCTCCTGCACTGGGGACCATTCTGAGCCTCTTCACCTGTGTCCTTTACAACATGCTTTATAATATACTGGTAAACATGAATAAATGTTCCTCTGAGTTCTGTGGGCCCCTTTAGGAAATTAAACAACATAAGCCGGGGTGGGGACTTCCTTGGTGGTCCAGTGGCTAAGACCACACTCCTAATGCAAGGGCCTGGTTTCGATTCATGGTCAGGAAATTAGGTCCCATATGCCTCAACATGCTGCAACAAAGACCCAAGATCCTTTGTGTCACAACTAGGACCAGCGCAGCAAAATAAATAAATACTAACAAAAATAAACAAAAATTTTAAATTATCTTTTAAACAAGTCCTAAGGAGAGGGTCATAGGAACTTCCAACTTATCCCTAATTGGTAACAACACAGATTTGTGATTGGCATCAGAAGTGGGGGCAGTCTTGCAGGAGTAAGCTTTTAACACGTGGGAGCTGATGCTTCCTCCAGGTAGATTTTGTCAGAATTGAGTTAAATCGTAAGACCTTCAGTCAGTGTCTCCTGAGAAGTGGAGAATTACTTGGTGGTGTTGGAAAAAATACACACTGAAATGTCCCAATAATCGGGTGTCCAGTGAAACAAATGTCTCTGACATGGTGGTGAGCTCCCCGTGGGAGGATGTATCCAAGAAGAGTTTCAGCAAAATCTGTCTCAGATGCTTAAAGGAGGTGAGGTTTGGGCTTTGAGAAGAAAAAGCCAGAAAAAGCCACAAATTCAGAAGGCATGAAGGAAAAAGAAACAGCAACACTGGTGAAACATCTATGAGAAGAATAAGGACAGGGTACTACTTTCGAATTCAGTAAGAAGGTGCCAAAAAAGAAAAAACAATATGAGCAGCTTGAGGGAAGGGACTTTGTTTCATTATTTCACTGACACCAAAGTAGGTTCTTGCCTGGTGCTTGGTACCCAGAAGGTTCTGGATCAATGCTGGTATCAGTTGTTATTGCTGAGTCGCTCAGTCGTGTCCGACTCTTTGCAGCCCCATGGACTACAGCCGCCAGGTTCCCTGTCCTTCACCATCTCCTGGAGTACCAATTACAGCACTGGAAAGCTAGTCCAAGCTCAGCCTTATCTATCAAAGGCTATAAGGTCGCTTTCACCCTGTAGTGTGATTCCTGTTTCCTCTACTAATTATACAAGGACTTATTTTAGATGACTTATTGAGAATAACTAGTATTCTAATTAAAACACCATGATTCACACCAAACCTGTTTATGGCATAATGTGGATCACAAACAGACATCATTAAAAATATAAAAATTAGTGGCCAGATGGAGCAGATGGTGAAGGTTCTTAAATTTTGAAGATGTTTATTATTTTTTTTAATTGTGAATTTTGCATTTGATTCCCTTTACCTGCAAGAAAATGCTAAATATTCCCTGAGGAAATATGTTAGAATTGGTTCGCATTCGATGAGAATTGCGCTGAGTCGATCCACACTGAATCTGCTCTTTGTCAGCACTCGCCCTGTTCACCAGCAGTGTCTCAGCCGCTTGGGCCGTCACTCACGCCTTTTTCTGTAGGCCCTGGGTCTATTCTCACGCTCAGTCGTGTCCGGCTCTTTGCGAGCCCATGGACTGTAGCCAACCAGACTCCTCTGTCCATGGGATTACTCAGGCAAGAATACTGGAATAGATTGCCATTTCCTCCTCCAGGGGATCTTCCCAACCCAGAGATTGAACCTGGGTCTCCTGCACTGCAAGTAGATTCTTTACCACTGCGCCAACAAGGAAGCCCCCTGAAGTCTGGTAGGTCTTGTTTAAAATTCCCACTCCACCACTTACCTGCTATAGGATTTTGGGGAAATTTATCTCTTAGCCTCTCAAAGTCCTCCTCTGTAAATGGGGGAAATGATAAATGTGGATCCTGGGGAGTTTTGAGGATTCGGTCTGGTGGTATCTGTCAAGCGCTCAGGGCAGTAGGCGACACATAATAGGTATGGTCCAGGGTTGCTGTTCTCGTAACTTTGGATTCTCAAGTTCTGCCTCTGCTGGTCCTTCCCCCTGGAGCACCACCTGGAGCACCAGCTCCCCAGGGAAGATGCCCCCACAGAGCCCTCCTCCCTCCTATTTCCCGAGACTCCCTGCATCCTGGTCCTGCTGCAGATCCTTCTGTTCTTCCCTGCAAGCTCCTGAGAGCACACACTCTGCATTCGTGCCAATCCAGAGCTCTCAACCCACTGTCCTGCGTGTCCAGGGAGCCGAGCATCTACTTAATTGACCAAGCTGGACTTCACATTCAGATGAGAGACACATAAAAAAGGGAAATGATTTCTGGTCCAACAACTGCTCCTGATGAAGGGTGAGTTGAATGGAAGCTCCTATTCAACAAACACCCAGAGGAGAATGGGGTTGAGGGGAAAACCCACTGAACGTGCCCATCGGTGCCAGGAACACTTGCCTCAAGTACCTGTTCGCTGATTCCACCCCCTAGGCACCTAACACTGCTTATGCGACCAAGCCAAGTGCTCACTCAGTTGCAAGGAATTTGTGTGGTGGCTATGTGACGTGGAAGGGCTTGCATTTCAAGAGATGAGGTAAGACAGGTGGTGGGGCTGGAGGTTATGTAATCCTGGAAGTCTTCTCAGGAGCTTGGCTTTGCGTAGCAGAGAAAGACAGAGAGGAGAAGCAAGGAAGTGATGTGATCGGTTTCCTAGAAATTCTGACCGCAGTGTAGAGAGTGGGCTAAGGTGAGGCCAGCCCAGCAGCTTGGCCGGGAAGTTGTTTCAGTCATCTGGGTAAAAGATGCTGGTGGTCTGGGCAGGAAGAAAAGAAGGAAGCAGCAGAGAATACCAGTTCTGCACTTTCCAAGTGCCTTTAATCTGTGAAGTAGATCGATTCAGCATTGTTTGGATTTACAGATCAGAGTGAGAGAAAGATCAGTGACAAAGAGGTCCCTAAGTATTATGACCTTCTCATCTTCTCTGTACATCCCCCGGAAAAAAGGCTGTATGACCTTGATTGTTAAGTGAATGGTGTCAAGGACAGTCACGTCTGTGTCGGCCCCTGCTGTCAGAGTGCAGTCTCTTATTGAGGAGCTCCTGTCTTCACAAAAGTCTGGAACTAAGTAGGGCACTGACTGGTGTCCCCATTTCTGCCCTCATTTTCTTATACCCAGGGGCTTCCCCTCTCCCCATCGTGTGGCCGTCTCTCTGCCTGGGATCTCCGCCATTATCCGCTCAGACACTTGCTTCCCCCCAATAGACTAGGAGGTGAAGAGGCAGTCTAGTCCTCTCCGACTCCCCTGGAATGTAAATACCTGCTGTTGTTTTATAGAATCATCAATTCTAGGATTGGAAAGTACTTTCAGGTCCACTGGGTGACTGTTCCTTATGCACATGCAGGAGTCCCCTCTGATATCCACACATCTACAGTGCAGTGAGCACATTCTCCCTCCAAGAGGTATCCTGACATTTCAGTCGGATCACCTTCCTGACTCTGATTCCCAACAATCACTGATATTTTGTGAAATCAGCATTTCATTCTGTCTGAAATTTGAGTGTACCTGTCTGTTTTACTCACTCAACTGTGTTCTTTGGGGACATAGATGCCCATGTTTTATTTACTCTAACATTCCGCATAGCCTTGAACACGGTGCCTGCCATAGAGTAGGCACTGGATAATGAATAAATGACTGAATCAATGAATGGATGCGTGGTTAGCTCTCAGTGTTCGAAAGTTCTTTACCCTCAGCTGAAGTCCGCTTTTGGAGCTGAAGTCCACTCCACACAGGATCATATTTTCCTCTTCCTTGTGGTGGCTTCTCACCTGATGAAACCACAGCAACTTGCCTTAGTTGTCTCAAACACATCAACCTGTTCCTGGCGAGCTTTTTCTTACCTTAAGCATTTTACATGTTTTCCACTTCTGCCTGGAAACCCTTGACTCTCGTTTCTTTGATGGCCGGACCTTCCTTGCCATTTGGGCCTTACCTCCCCCAAAATGCAACATCCAACCACTCAATCTAGAGTAACTCCCTTTGTCCTTTCACCTCTTTATCTCTGTGCTGAATTCTGGGTAAGTTCCTCAGATTCATCTTCCAGTTCACGAAACCTCTCTCCATCTGTGTCTGTCTAGCCTGTTGACTGAGCTCTTGGATCTGTCACGCTACATTTCATTCATAGAATGTGTATGTGAATATTGTACGCATCCTCATTTAAAAATCCTTCTTAGAATCTCTATTGCATGTCATCCTCCATTAGTGATTTCTCCAATGTGTTGTATGCTGATCATCCCTCAGGACTTGAGTATCTTTGTGATTGTTATAATTTTCAAGATGCAACTTTATCAGGAATTATCATCCATGGGTGACCCATATAGGTTATGGAGGGGATCCATCAAGTTCATGAATCTTGGAAGAGCTGTTACGTTAACTCCTTGATGAATACAAGATCAGTGCAAGGAGCTGGGTACCAACCTTGTGCATGATGTAGGCAAGAGATGAGGATTTCTTCTATTTGGTCTCATGCACCTCATTCCAGAAGCGTTAACTTTACATGCCAGCTTTGTCCTCAGACTGGAGCATCATCAAGTGCAGTGGTACCCAGAGGCCAGGCTCTTACTGTGTGCACTTCATGTCTAGAAATCACCCAGCTGAATATATGAGTGTGGGACTCAATGAAAGCACAGATTTCTGAGATCCGTTTCCTGGATACTGATTCCATAAATCTAAAAGTGAGCCTAGGAATCTGAATCTTATACAGCTCTCCATATGATTCTGATATAGTGAAGTTTGGGTACCAGTGGTCCCAGAAGCTCTAGGGACTGTAATCGGATTTATTTTTACCTTCCTTATTTCCTTCAAATAAAAGGATTGAAAGCAGCTTACAGGATACATGCAAATACATTTTGAAAAGCAGACTTAAAAACCACCCACACAGGTAAACTGAGGAAGGGAGGTCTGACCTTACGCCGAGACTGGAGACACACAGAAGGAGGTGCTGTGGTCGGTGTCCTCACCGACATCCTCATCATGTGGCTGGGAGTGAGGCGGGAGCCGCTATTATCCGTCCCTGGAGACCCTCCGTACTAAAAGCCAGCTCAGTGAAGTGAGTTATGGGAGCAACAGCAGAACCGCAAAGGGATTGCTGCTCTTCCATAGGGTTTTAATGTTTCTAGGGCCCCCCTGTGTAAATTGTCCAAATACACACTTCTTGGTCTGGCAACACTCAAGAAGACTCCTTCTGGCAAATTGGATCTGCCCTGCTGAGTCCTCCCAGCCTATGTTCACTCACATTTCGTGGCCAGAGGACTCTTGTTTATCTCCAAGACACCACTCAAATATCACCGACTCCAGGCAGCCCTCCTCCTTCACCTCCTTCCTTCCTCCCTTTTGTCCTTCACTCATTAAGCGCTTGTCGCGTCCCAGCATTGCACTGGAGCTCCCCAGCTTCCCCTCCTGCCAGCATCTGCCACGGGGCAGGTCCTCCCATCCTCATCTCCCACGATGCTTCCCCTCACTTCTCTGGTCTCTCCCCGCTGGCTGGCTGTGCGCCCTGCCTCTCTCCACAGGACTTCTGCACAGGCTGTCGTCTTCTGCTTGGAATGCTCCTCCCCGCTCATGTTCCGGCTGTCCCCCATTTAGGTTATTCCTTTCTGGCCCCCTGCAGTTGTCTCACTCTGTCCTCTTTCGTGTCTGGGACATAATATTTCTTTTGTGATTCCTGGGTTACCGTAGGTCCCCGTGAGCACACACGGTCAAGCGCTGTAACCTCAATGCCTAGTACCAAGCCTGACAGAGAGCAGGTGCCTGTTAGCTTTGTTCAGGGGCTGAAAGAAGACATCCCTCATCTCATGCCTACTGAGAACCTCAGTCTCTTTCTTCCTTTGGATTAGTCATTTTTAAACTTCTCTTGGTTGTTGGCTCCTTTAAGCGTCTCGTGAAGGCGACACGCCCTCTTTGTACATGAATGCTTCTTCACAGGAAACTCCCGTGTTGTTTCAAGGTTCAAAAACACCCCAGATAAGAGAGTGTGGAGAAGAAGAAATTCTCGTATAATGCTGGTGGGAATCTAAGTTGATGTAGCCACCATGGAAGACAGTATGGAGGTTGCTTGGAAAACTACAAATAGAATTACCACATGATCCAACAATCCCACTCCTGGGCATATACCCAGGCAAAATTACAATTTAAAAAGATTCATGCACCCTGAGGTTCATAGAGCACTATTCACAATAACCAAGGCACAGAAATAACCTAAACATCTATTGACAGACGAATGAATGAAGGAGATGTGGTACCTATACACACCCCAAAAAAGAACAAAATAATGCCATTTGCAGCAACATGGATGCAACTAGAGATTACCATACTAACTGAAGTCAGGCAGACAGAGAAAGACAAATGCCACATGGTATCACTTATATGTGGAGTCTGAAGTATGGCACAAATGAACTTATCCACGAAACAGAAATAGACTCACAGACATAGAGATAAAACTTCTGATTGCCAAGGGGGTGGGGAGGGAGAGCAATGGACTGGGGGTTTGGGGTTGTAGATGCAAACTCTTACAGACAGAGTGGATAAGCAACAAGGTCCTGCTATATTGCTCAGGGAATTATATCCAATATACTGTCATAAATCATAATGGAAAAGAATATGAAATAGAATATATATACATATAATCAAATCACTGCTGTACAGCAGAAATTAATACAACATTCTAAATCATCTATACTTCAATAAAATATAAAAACCACCCCAGATGAAATATTGCTCAGGGAATTATATCCAATATACTGTCATAAATCATAATGGAAAAGAATATGAAATAGAATATATATACATATAATCAAATCACTGCTGTACAGCAGAAATTAATACAACATTCTAAATCATCTATACTTCAATAAAATATAAAAACCACCCCAGATGAAGAGAGCATTGTTTATTAATTTCAAGCTAAGATTCATGTCTAGAGAGAACAGCTGATGATTTGTATATAGGTATCATGATTTCCATGTGTGCGCCATTGCTAAGTCATGTCCGGCTCTTTTGTGACCCTGTGGACTGCAGTCCTCCAGGCTCCTCTGTCCATGGGATTTTCCAGGCAAAAATACTGGAGTGGATTGCCATTTCCTCCTCCAGGGGAGCTTCCCGACCCAGGGATCAAACCCGTGGCTCCTGTGACTACTGTATTGGCAAGTGGAATCTTTACCACTGTGCCACCTGGGAAGCCCGTCATGATTTCAGCCCAGTTACAGAGATTACTGTGAGCTTCCTGGTATCTTAAAGTGTTGTGTGTTCAGATGGCTTCATGTAGATGCCATGCAGGTTGGTATGTTCCCTTTAAGAGCTCATCTCCCTGGTTTTTTGTTGTTGCAGGAAAGAAGGCAGCGCAGAGGCAAATGCATCAAACTGGAAAAGATTTACATCGCTCCCAACTGCCCAGTGTAGCAGAGGTGGCCCCAGGATTTGAGATCCCTTCGAGGGATCTGAACCACAAGCCAAACAACCCTCTTCCTATTTCAAGACACTCGAGAACATCTCTACTCTGTGTAAAACCAAGTGGGGGACCAACAGGATGGCTGTTAGCTGTCAGAAACTTGTATGTATTGGCACAGGGTGGCGGGAGGTGTCGGGGGCTGGAGTCCCAAGGTCCTGACTGGCTTGGCCATTCCTAAGCTGTGTCCCTGCACAGATGACTAACCTTTGAATTTCCACTTCTGCGTCTGTTTGAGGGGCCTCATGCCTACTTGACAGTTTTGTTCCAACGACCTAATGAACTAATGGCTGCAAAAGTGCCCCGAAAACCACGATGCTTCCTGTGTGATCAGGAATCATCAGTTCAGTTCAGTTCAGTCACTCAGTCGTGTCCGACTCTTTGCGACCCCATGAATCGCAGCATGCCAGGCCTCTCTGTCCATCACCAACTCCCGGAGTTCACTCACACTCACGTCCAT